>WBNM01018863.1:0-22868 GCA_013399055.1 Ramphastos sulfuratus | reverse complement strand
GTCATTACATACTTGCTGTTCCCAATAAAAAAAATAGCTTCCTAGAAATGAAATAAATATTTATTTGTTTTTTTCCCCCATCTCAGCAGGTTGATCTAACCTACTGCAAAGCAACGTGGTTATTTGGATGAGGCCTTGAGTGACCTGTTGTAGTGGGAAGTGCTTTTGGTAGGGGGTTGGAACTAGATGATCTTTGAGGTCACTTCCTGCCTAAAGCATCCTATGATTAGAATTTAAATAGAAGGTATAGAAAAATACTGTCTGGTAGTGGAGAAGGTGACTTTAGGTGATTGCTGTATGGTAAATTTAAGGCAGTCAAAAAGTATGTTTTCATGGTGGTTCAGTTCATGGAGCTAAGCAGTCAGGAAACAACTCACTTTTTTACCACATTGCTTGCTTACCTAGAACAGATAATCATAGGACTGAATGAGGTGCAGTGAGGAGAGAATGGGAACATGTGGAAGGGGTACAGAAGAGAAACATCAGCATCTCTGGCTGCTGTGTAAAGTGTTGTGAAAAAGCAACATGCACAGGAACTGCCTGAACTTGTTTTTCAAACCACGTTTTTGGAAACATGCCTCATACTTTGAAGGCCAGAGGGTAGAGAGGCTAAGTGAATAAAATGAATGCACCCAGTGGGAGGCAGATGAGAAAGGAGATTGGGAGAAGTAGAAACAGCAGCTAAGTTGTTTTAAGCCCCTTGGAATTGTGACCTTAGTTGTCTTAGTTTTCATGCTGGTTAACAGTTAATGATTGTAGGGTGCATGGATTAAGTGGAGGTTGAGGCAACATTTGATCATGTAGTGCCAAATGTTGAGAAGGATTTGTGACACCTGTCATCTTTCCACTATATGATTGTGTCTGTGTAGCTGACAGAGGGAGAGGATTACAAAAGACACTGAAATGTTATGCTTGGAAATGTAGAAACAGCACCTAGAAACAGCATCTTGAGAAAATAGTTAAGTACCCACTTGCACAGAAGACTTCTGTTTATCTTCAGCAGTGTGTCAAACTTCCTTAATATTGTCTAATAATTTAATCCTTGACATTACCCAAACTAGAACGAGTTGAGATAGTTGAGTTTTTTTGGCCACACTTCAGATTCTGGTTTCTGTGGAAGTTAATTAAATAGTTGCTTTTAAATGAGAGGTACAACTTGAAATTTATCATTGTAAAAGCTACAGTATTTTTTACAACATTTCAGGCCAGAGTTATTAGCTCCCACTGGAAGGTTCTGCCTCCAGTTGTTTCTTTTCCTCTTTTCTTTGCTGTCCACTCGGTTTGTCAGTGCTTTAATGCTCTGTACAGTCTCTCCTAAACAGTCATACTATGGCAGGGGGAGGAGAATGTTTTGTGATGAGTTGTTCTTTTATGCACCAGAGGTGATTTACTCTTGAACTGCATCACAGACCAGGATCTGCTGATTCAGTAGCCGCTTTTTGCCTCTTGCATCATACCCAATTATGTGAACCTTTAATTGGAAGTTAGCTGGAGCTTCATTAGATCCCTCAAGAGATGCTAGACTCTAACTAGTTCTGTCATTAGGTCTCTAGCACTTAGGATGGTGAAGAAAATTTAGCAATGTGGTAGACTAAGAAATTTTGTGACTTAAAAGTGCTCCTTTCCTGTAGCAGTTCCATGTTAGTTGTTGCAAATGCCTTTCCTGGTTTATTAGTATTCCAGTCTTGGTATGCCATTACAGACCAAAAAAGATTGGAGTTTAACAGGGAAATACTGCCATTCTAAGTTTCAAACACTCAGAGCTGTAATTATATTATATTTATGATATAAATAATGTAATATGTTTACATTAGGGAAGTTCTCCTCCCCCTCTACTCTGCCCTGGTGAGACCACACCTGGAATACAGTGTTCAGTTTTGGGCTTCCAAATTCAAGAAAGAGAGGCATCTGCTGCAGACAGTCCCATGGAGAGCTATGAGGATGATGAAGGGACTTGAACATTTCTCCTGTGATGACTGAGAAAACTGAGGCTAAGAAGGGATGTTATTCATGGTTGTAAATATCTGAGAGGTAGGTGTCAAGATGAGGGCTCCAGGCTCTTTTTGGTGGTGCCCAGTAATAGGACGAAGAAAAACAGACATAAGCTGGAACGCAGAAAGTTCCCCTTGAACATGATGAAAAATTTCTTTCCTGTGAGGGTGGCAGAGGGCTGGAACAGGTTACTCAGAGAGGTTGTGGAGTCTCCTGCTATGGAGACTTTCCAAACCTGCCTGGATGTGTTTCTGTGTGACCTGCCCTAGTTGAAACTTCTTTGACAGGGTGGTTAGATTAAATGATCTCTAGAGGTCCTTTCCAACCCCTAACTTTCCATGTTTCTTTCAAACAGTAAACCATCAGTAGTGTTTTTTGGAGACCATTATGGACCATTACAACTCTGTTCAGCTTTAAATAAAATCATAGAATCACAGAATGTTTTGCACTGGAAGGGATCTTTAAAAGTCACCTAGTCTGAACTAGTATAATAAATGTTCTGATTCTGCTTACTGTCTGTGAGCCCTTTACAGGCATACTGCGTAGTGGGAGTTAATAATTTGGGCTATAACTTTTACTAATTCTATCTTAACTTAGAGAGCAGCTCACACACTGTAATCATTTATCTATATTAATCTCTTTTCACCATAAAAATGTTAAAGTAAGAATGTTGTAGAATATATTTTACATCATGTGTCATTCCTCCCAGTTGTATTACAAAGCTAAACCAGACCTTACATTAAAATTCTGGCTTATTTCCTTCTCATCAGAGGAACAGTGAAATAGTGCAATTATTTCTGTGATCCTGTAGTGACAACAGTTCAGCCAAACCTGTGAACATTTCAAGATGTGTCAAGGAACTTTGATTTATCATGTCCCATATTTGATTTAGAGGGTTTAGCATTTAGTGGTGTAGTTAATATATTAATAATCAGTTCATTAAGATGTCTTTTGTCTAGCATTGAGTATTTGGTAGTACCTGTGTGTCTCTGGCTTTTATTAATAACTTGAANTTCATCACCCCACACCCCCAGGGCCTTTTCCTCAGGGCTGCTGTCAGTCATTCCCCACCCAGCCTGGAGTTGTGCTTGGGATTGTGCCTACCCAGGTACAGGACCTGACCATTGGCCTTGTTACAAATTGCTTTCTTGGGTGCACCTTTGTTAAAAAACATAACACAACTGTAGTATAATGTTGAAAGAAGTTGAACTAAAATTGCTTTGCACGTTAACATTAAAGGTAATTTGGTTAGTCTGTGTTCAGTAAAGCTAAGGTGAACAGTGAGTGCTCTGATAATGTCTCTACTTAGCAGTCTATAAAATTGCAACATTTTCTAAACAGTGAACAAAAAAGATTTTTTTATAACTAGAACTGCTGCAAAATACTTCTGCTTGTGTTACAAATCCTAATGGAATATTTTTTGTGTATTTTGGTGTGTTCTCTGATTTTTTTTACTATTTTTCTGGTTTGGTTTATTTTATTTTGTTTGTTTGTTTTGTGTTGGCAAATAAAGAAACCTAATTGGTACAACTCCATAATCTTAATACCGAAAAATCATCCTTTCCTTCCTCTCCTAATACTAAAGGAACAAAACATTTCTTGTACATGTAGTTTTCTACCAACTTAACTTCAGACTTTGCTTATTTCACATAGACACTTCATGTCTTTATTTTCAGGTTCATTACATTGATTTATTTTTTTTTCTCCCTCCTAGGTTTAAAGAAAACCGTAAAGACGATATTTGGCTCGTAGATGTGAGTATGTAAGAAAAATGGGAAGACCTGGTAGTGCAAATCCAAACACAAAGTGTTAGCAGGGCTACACTCTGCAGTAAGGCTGCCTCATCATTTGGAAAATTGTTTGTATATGGTGCAGAAAATGTCATTGACAGGAATTCTTCTGACAGGATGGATAAGTCTGTATTGTTCAGGACGAACCAGGAATTAGACTGACTGTTGGATTCAGACAGGCTTCATCCTATATTTTACAGTCCTTAAACAAGGATAGCAGATTGCCTAACACAGTCAGGAGGTGATAACCTCTGTTGACAGTTTTTATAGGTCTGTTCTTTAGTTATCCCAGTTTATGTTTTACACATTTAGCACTGCAACATGAAATGTGTGAGAGGCTTCTTTTACTTTCTTGACTTACTTGTAAAGAGTCAATGCTCCTTATTTCAGAGGCAAGGAATTGTTAAAGAAATTGAACATATTTGGGAGTGCCCATCCAAATATGATCTGTATTGCTCAAGTTGTGTAATTCAGATTTGAGACTTTTGAATAGAGACAACTGTATCTGCTGATTTAGAATTGGTCAGTAATGTATAGGAAAAGAAAATGCACCTTTGCCAGGTTGTGACCTGAGCTTGTTAGACTTGCAGAGGGGAGATTTAGACTGGATGTTAGGAGGAAGTTCTTTACAGTGAGGGTGGTGAGACATTGGCACATGTTGCCCAGGGAGGTTGTGGCTGCTCCCTCCCTGGAGGTGTTCAAGGCCAGGTTGGAGGCGGTCTTGAGTGACCTGTTCTCGTGGGAGGTGTCCCTGCCTATGGCAGGGAGTTGGAACTAGATGATCCTTGAGGTCCCTTCCAACCCTACCATTCTATGATTATGTTATTCTTTGACTCAAATATCAAAATCTTCCCTGTTGTTTTCACTGAAATGTTTCACCAAGACATAAGCAGAAAGATGAAATGAAACCTCTCACATCTGCTTGGCCGTGAGAAAAAGGGATCAGTTTTATAGTGTGCTTGTATAAAAGTAGTTGCTGAAGAACTGAAATCCCATAGGGCAGGCAGGGGAAGTATACATATTGCTCTTCCTTCCAGCATGCTTCCCTTTTTGACAATGAATTTGTACTCCTGGGTAGATTGATTACATGATAGAATCATAGAATGGTAAGGTTGGAAGGGATCTGAAGGATCATCCAGTTCCAACCCCCTGCCATAGGCAGGGACACCTCCCACTAGAACAGGTCACTCAAGGCCTCCTCCAGCCTGACCGTGAACACCTCCAGGGAGGGAGCAGCCACAACCTCCCTGAGCAACCTGTGCCAGTGGCTCACCACCCTCACTCCAAAAAACTTCCTCCTAACATCCACTTTCAATCTCCCCTCTGCCACTTCAAACCCATTGCCCCTGATCTTTCAACTTCCAAAGACAGAGAAAAATATTCCAAAGGTGTTTTGTGGTTATTTTGTTTTGTGAGGTTTTTGCTTGTTTTGTTTGTTCAGTTTTGGGGTTTTGTTTTTCATTTTTTTTAAATGAGAAATTATATTCTAGTGCAGAAATTGAATGAATTGTTTCCAAACTTGTGCTTCCTTTTTGGAAGCAGCACCAAATTACAAAAACTGTTTCTCACTCCAGCTTTGTAGTTTTATGTAGACTTAAGGAGCACCACAAGTGGGAAATAGGCCTTGTTAACCTGTTTGTGGCTTAGTCATAGAATCAAATTCTCTTAATTATTTCTCTTCAATAACTTCCCTTGTGTTTTGTTTTGTTTGTTTGTTTTCAAATCAAACATACTTCTCAGTTTTATGCACCTTGGTGTGGCCACTGCAAGAAGCTGGAGCCTGTGTGGAATGAAGTGGGAATAGAAATGGAACGCATGGGCTCTCCAGTGAAAGTGGGGAAGATGGATGCAACTTCTTTTTCTAGTAAGTGTGATTTGCTTAGGGTAATTTTGTGACAGCCTCGTTTTGGAAACTGGTCTTTTTTATTTTTTCATTAAGTCATCTTCTGTTCTGTATAATAGCAAGTGCAAACAAACAGTGATTGTCACTGGAGAACAATTTCCTGATCTTTATTCTTTTTACAAATGACAACATGCTGTAGTATGTGTTTTTTTGGGGTTTTTTGTCACACTTGTGTCTGCTTGTGTAGGGGATTCTTCCTGACAAATGGAAGGTAAAAGCTTTTCAAAGATTGGCTTTTGATCTGCTTCTTAGAGTGCCATTATACAAGCATTTTTATGTGGTGCATCTCTTGACAGCATCAGTTTTTGCTTACTTGTATTACTCTTGGACAAGTGCTTGTACTCTTGCTGTTATTCTTTTCAGGTAGTCATTTCTTGAGATGTTGCACCAAAAGCCTGCTGAAATCAGTGAAGTGATAGACATTGAGCAAATTTCTCTCTGTAATTCTATTCTTGAGGAACCAATGTCAGCTATTTTAATGCTTTCTTCTTTGATTATGCCTTCCATATGTGTTGATCTTTTCAGAGAATACCCAACACTTTAAGTAATCAGAAAAGTGGTTTGGATAGACATGAGGGGCTTGTTCCCTGCTTAGCAGTATTTTCTTAGTTTTAGCATGCTTGCTTCACTTGGCATTAACATTTCTTTCAGGTATTGCATCTGAATTTGGAGTGCGAGGCTATCCCACAATTAAGCTGTAAGTTGATGTTGCCCATTAAATTTTTATCAGTTACCTAGTCTGCCACTGATTTCATGACAGTAAAGAGAGAGGGACCTACTGGAGAGAGTGCAACAGAGAGCTACAAGGATGATGAAGGAACTTGAACATCTCTCCCATGAAGAAAGCCTGAGAGCCCTAGGGCTGTTTAGTCTGGAGAAGAGAAAGCTGAGAGGGGACCTTATAAATGCCTCTACATATCTGAGGGGTGGGTGTCTAGATGAAGGTGCCAGGCTCTGTGTGGTGGTGCCCTGTTGATAAGGAACAACAGGTACAAGCTGGAACACAGAAGGTTCCATNTGTGAGACTGGTTTTGGTGGCTTGAAACTTCTATTTGGATTTCAATGTGGCCTGAAAATGCAGCCTGTTTATAAAAGATGTGGATGCCACATCGCTGCAAGTGTTCAAAGCTGACCTGAACCTTCCCTATGGGGACAGGATGAGGGAGCTGGGATTGTTCAGTGTAGAGAGGAGAAGGCTCTGGGGAGGCCTTAGAGCAGCCTTCCGGTACCTGGAGGGGGCTACACAATTGCTGGGAAGGGACTTTTTAGAAGGGCTTGTAATGATGTGATGAGAGGGAATGGATTGAAGCTTGAGGAGGGCAAATTGAGACTGGAGATTAGGCAGGAATTCTCCACAGTGAGGGTGATGAGACACTGGCACAAGTTGCCAAGGGAGGTTATGGATGCCCCCTCCTTGGAGGTGTTCAAGGCCAGGTTGGATGAGGCCTTGAGCAACCTGGGATAGTGGGAGGTGTCCCATGGCAGGGGGATTGGAATTAGATGATCTCAGGGTCTCTTCCAACCCAAACCATTCTATGAATCTTTGACTTTGATGGGCTTTGAGCAGCCTGATGTAGTGAATGGTGTCCTGCTTGTCACAGGACAGCTGGGCTAGATAATCTTTAAAGTCCCTTCCAATTCAATTCAGTCTGTGATTCTGTGGCCAGTAAATGCCATGCATGTTTGCTTCACAGCAGCATTTTGTACTAAAATATTATATCCAAATGTTAATAAGCTGTTTGAGGAAAAGAAATTTATTTTGGAGGGATTTTTAAGCATTTTGTGTTTAGTTGCAACTGAAATAATAGAATGAAAAATTAAATAATTTTGCATTGGAGAACAACCAAAAGACAACCAAAAGCCACAGAGCTTTGGCTTGGGGATTTGCATTTGGTTAGGTTTACCAGCTTGCAGAAAGTGAGGTGATTATTTCTCCTTTTTATTTTTTTCCACTCCTCCCAGACCTCTTATCAGGCCACTTCCTAGCCAGCATATGTTTGAGCACGTGCAGAAGAGACACCGTGTACTTTTTGTGTATGTTGGTGGTGAATCTCCTTTAAAGGTTGGAAGCTTGATTAAATACAGTTACTTCTTTTACCTATTCATACATTTAGTTTAAAGCATCTTCCAAAAACCTCAAGTGCATGCTTGCAGTAAATCCCTCTTTCTTTAAGTGTTTCTTGAAGTGGTTTTACAATGTGGTGTCATCTTCAAAGATTAGATGTGTCACAGAACTTTTCAATTGAAGCACAGGAAAGGTTCAGGAATTTTAAAAAAAACATTGTTTGTATTTTTGCAGGAAAAATACATTGATGTTGCTTCAGAACTAATAGTTTATACATACTTTTTTTCTGCCTCAGAAAATGTGTTGCCTAAGGTAAGCTGCCTCAGTTCCTACTGTTTCCACAGAAAGGCTGTAGTTCTCACACATGTCACTTGACTGGTTTGGTGTCAGAGAAGTGGCTTTGATAAATTTTAGACAACTTTGAGACTAACTACACTGAAACATTTGATTTTTGAGTATGTATAGGGAGAATGCAAACTAAGCTTTAGTCTATCATCGCTTTCCATTGTCCAAATTACTGCTTAGGTCATATAAATGAAATTTAGCAGAAGATAATGCAGAACTCAATGTTGACTGTAGAAGCTGCTACACTTCTAGCCAGTATAAAAGCTCTTGTTGCTCCTGACGTGCCTTATATTAACTAGTTTGGGGGTGTGTGATGTCAAGTACTACCCTGGTAATCCAAGAAGTTATTTCCACCTCATGCAATACAGCTATCAAAACATTGGTCTGCTCAGGGATCAAATTATCCAGTTTACTGGCTGCAGAATCCCCATGTGGCTCTTTTTGGCAACAGGGAAATTATTTACAACTAGTCACAAGGGTGGGAGAAATTGCTACTGCTGTCATTAATGTAACAGTTGTTGCTGACATGTTGAAGCAAAATCAGGTGGTTTGGGTTTTTATTTTTCATTTATTGTTAACTCCAAGTGGGACAGATAAAAATCTGTTCCATGTCTGATAATGCATGACTTCAACTGAGAAGTAGCATCATTTATTTTTTTAGGCACCTGCATGTCCCCATCTCATTACACAGAAGTGGCTTCATTACAAGTAGTTCATTGTTGGGTTCCCAGAAGCCTTGTATCAATTTCAGTGTTGTCTTTTGCACTTGAGCCCTAGCTAAGCAAAAGTACTGTTCAGTGGTGCAGTGGAAGGAGGCTAGACCCCTTTGAGATTCTTTGATCACAGTAATGTAAGCAGCAAGCTGTTTTTCACACCAAATAAAGTTTCCCACTAATACCACTTAAACTGAAGCAGTGATGATGTGCAATATTCTATGGAGAGAAGCAGAAGTGTTATGGAATCACTGGTTGCTAGTTGTAGCAAGGCTTTGAAGACAGTATGCACTGTTAGGCTTTGTTTTGCCACCTTAGGCAATCTTGTTCCAAGCTTCAGGCATCTGTAGTGTGCCATAAGCTGTGTGTGGACAATTTGCTCTCTAAAGCTACAAAACTGTGTTTGAGTCAAGTAAGAGAGCTCACTGTTACATTACAGAGTGCTCCAGGGAAGGAGCAGCCACAACCTCCCAGACACTGGAATGGGTTGCCCAGGGAGGTTGTGGCTGCTGCCTCCCTGGAGGTGTTCAAGGCCAGGTTGGAGGAGGCCTTGAGTGACCTGTGCTAGTGGGAGGTGTCCCTGCCTATGGCAGGGGGCTGAGACTAGATGATCCTTGAGGTCCCTTCCAACCTTCCCATTCTATGACTCTATGATTCAAACCTGCTGTTTTACAGTTCTTTCCAAGAAGGGTGATGCAGAATGATTACAGAAGGCATGTCATTGGGAAAGGCACTCATGATACTCTTCTTCTATTCCCCAGAAAGATCAGGAAATTAGACAAGTCAGCCATCATCATCATCAAAACTGAGCTCCTGAGACAGTTCTTTTTTTATCTCAGAATGGTAGCGAACAGTAAGGAGCAGATGGAATGTTTCTTCTGTGGAAGGTTACTGCAGGCATAGAATCACAGAGTGTTAGGGCTTGGAAGTGACCTCCAGAGATGGAGTCCAAACCCCTTCCAGAGCAGGATCACCTAAGGCATTCAGGTGGGTTTGGAATCTCCCCAGAGAAGGAGACTCCACAGCCTGTCTGGGCAGCCTTTTCCGGTGCTCTGTCACCCTCACAAGAAAGATGTTGTTCCTTATGTCCAGATAGAACTTCCTGTGTTCCAGTTTGAGATTGTTGATGGGTACCACTGAAAAGAGTGAGCCCATCCTCTTGACACTCACCTTTTAGATATTTATAAGCATTGAGAACCCCAAATACATTTATGTTGTGTTGCATTTTTAATATATAGAGTCTGATAAATTTATTTTTAGTAAATGAAATAAATAAAAAGAAATAAATAAGCAACAGAAAATAAACAGAATATTTTAAAATATACTTCTAATTTCCTCAAGGGTTAAATTTCCACATTTTAATGTTGTTTGCTTCTTTAACAATCTTTTAATCTTCCCTGGACTAATTGAAACCACCTCTTTCAGTATGTGACGTTGCCCGAATTGCCTGCTGTTGTGGTTTTCAAAGATGGAACCTACTTTGTTTATGATGGTAAGTAAAAGTGGATATTGGCTTAAAACAAGATGTTTGAACTATGTGTGGAGAAGCTGGAGCAGTTGTGGGATTTTTTTTTTTTTTTTTTTTTGGTGAAGGGTATGTTGGGCTGCTGGGAAATTCCCCAATTCTGTGATCAATAACAGCTTTTTTTCATGAAGGAGAAGAAAAAGAACTAATTAATTTCTGGGGAATGAAATGCATTTGAGAAGGAATTGTTTTTAGCAGTACTGAAGTAGAAATGATGGTGTTTGCTCTGTGTTAGCAGATGTAGCTTCTAAGACAGCTTTATAGAATCCTGCTCCAGTTCCAAGCCATTGCCCCTCATCCTATCACTGTACAGGTACACACATGCACTTACATTGCATAGCATGGATTGGCTTTCAGGTACACCACTTATTTGCTAAAGCATCTACTCTTGGTTTGAATTGTTTTTAATGAAATTGAATTTACATTGAAAAATGTATCAATTAATCTGCTGGTTTAATTACTGAGATGCAGTAGTACCACAGCAAAATACTCCAGGTGGGCCATCAAAGATATTATTTGAGATCTCATGGAAGGGCTGTACCTGCCTTCCTCTTCACTCTATTGCCTTGCAACCAATCATCCTCCAAATAAAGCTTCACTCAATGACTTCCTTGATCTGCATTTGATTTGGTTTTACTTTTTAAATGGCCTGGAGAAGGAAATTTTGTCAGAGATAATGAATTCTGAATTGCTTTTTGTTGCGTGACCTGTTTGCTTTTTCCACACAAAACTTGTAACAATCCAGGCTCCTAATTCACTTTGTACAAACTTTACTCTCTTAAAATGTATTAGAAGCATTTTTGTAAATCAAACAGGTAGTGCAGATGCACTGTTAAGAGACTGGGTAATGTTTTGTGTGCAACTTACTATTAGGCAGAAAAGTGCAGCATGTCACAGTTATCTTCTGGAATGGGATTGTTTGTCTTTGATTCGGGGTAAAACTAATCAACCAATCAACTTTTCATGCTTTGCTATAAACCCCTTTTTTGTTCAACAGCTGCAAATAGAAGTTTTAAGACTGAAATTTATGGAAAAATGTGAGACCTTGTCTAACAACAGTAGAGGGAAAAAATGGGAAAAAAATATGCTTCTGTCGTACTGAAATAGATTTAATTTCCCACTTCACACCAACAAAAAAAAAGTAATACATCCTTCTTTTTTATTTTTTTGTTTTCAGAGTATGAAGATGGTGATTTGTCATCCTGGATAAACAGAGAAAGATTTCAAGGTTATCTTAATGTCGATGGCTTTACACTTTATGAACTTGGAGATACAGGTGAGATGTTGCTATCACTAAAGTCTTTGCCATCTCTTCTACTTAACAGCAGTAAAATTTGAGGAGCAGTAAGAATTCACTTTTTAAACCCCCAAAATTATTTATAGCTAAAATTGATAGTGCTGGTCTCTAGTGTTGGTGAGACCTGCTGTATTGACCAACAGCCTCATCCAAAGCCTACACTAGTCCTTTCCTCAACAAAAAAATTAGTATCTCTAATCCTGTAGTATTCACACAAAAAACCAAGTAGGCCTTTTAATTTGAGAGCAGCTTAGGTTTTGCATACATTACACATTAACTCTTGGGAGTACCTGCAGGGAATTGAGAAGTATAGATGGCTTTATGTCTTGTATCTGATGGGTTCAGGTACCTTTAAAGTAGATCTGGTCAGTGTTTTTTTTAAGTTCTTTCTAAAGATAGACTTTTCATAGAGTGCTCATGGTGTGGCAGTGAGCCACTAGCTTTAAGAAAACCAAATCTCATCTAGAAGAAACTATTTGGCCTTGAGGTTGGTTTATTCTGAAAACCAAGTCCTGTCTCTGGAGATGATCTCATCTTCTAGGTTGGAATATTTTCCATCTGGGAATGCATGTTTCCTTTTTAAATGTTTTCAAGTATTTTCTTCCTTATTTTAGGAAAACTTGTGGCTATTGCAGTCATTGATGATAAAAACTCTTCAGTGGAGCATACCAGGTACAGAACTGAGTATTTGTGACAGCGTGGGAGAAATTTGCTGGTATGATATAGAGAACCTGGGGAAGTTTCTTAAATATGAAGAAATGCCAGGGTAAATGATTGACTTGGACTTGTGGATGTTCTCTGACTTACGACTTCAGCCTGTGGCTCTGTTGTAACACACTGCAAGTTGAAGGAGGTGATGGGAGCTCCTGTATTGCTCCTCTGCCATTTGATAATGAGGTCACAAGAACAGACAATGATCACATAGCTTTATAAAGCTGCTGTGTCATCTTTGAAGCACAGACAGAAGCAAAGGAGTTCTGATGATTTTGAGATAAGCTTAGTAAGCTTAAACAAATGACTTTCTCAGCTCAGTTGCATTAAAAACAAATTTAGTGATGCTTATGTATTAGTTGTCTGTGAAGCTTTTATATTAAGGAGGGGCATTTCAGATGGGTTGGAGTTTGCTGAAGAGACTGAGAGGAAGAAGACCTTCTTCTGTCCCTTTCTGACTGCACACACACAGAAAGGATTTTAAATGCTGTGTATGCTGTTTTCCCAGACTACTTTGGATTTTCTTCAGAATCACAGTGCTGCATCTTCAGGAGGCAGTGGATGGAGTGAAGCAGCCTGAGTGTCTGAGACTCTAGTAGATAGCCTTTCAAGCCTCAGAAACCAAGCAGGATGGTTTTCTGTTAACGCAACAGGGAATCCATCTTACTGGGGGAATGTCAATGTTTATTGTTTGTTTTTTGAGAGAGAATATCCCAGCTTATCAGTGCCAACTTTCTTTTCCCTCCAGACTAAAATCTATTATTCAGGAAGTGGCTAGAGACTATCGGGATAATTTTCACAGGTAGGCACAACTTGGTACCATGATAGATGAACTTCTGCATTAACCTACATAAAACAGTAGTATTTTTTTTGTTTCCTACATGAAAAATGCTACAGTGTCTGTTTTTACATTCATATACTGAAATTTACTAAGACTATCCCATTAAGTGAGTGTATTATGGCATGCTGACTGTTGTTGTACACTGTCTGGTTTGTGATTATATTACTAAATATGTGCTTCGCTATAGGAAAAGTATTTAAGGAAGAACTTTCACTGAAAACCAGTATTCACTTTTCTTGTCCATCATTCTGTCTTTCACTGCTTCTCTTACAGGGATTTCCAGTTTGGCCATATGGATGGAAATGATTACATTAATAGTTTACTAATGGAGTAAGTAAATCCTTGTTTGAATATTCTTTCTGCTCTTGTATTTGGTGTTAATTAGTTGAAAACAGTATTATGAAGAATTCCTGCCTTTCATGGGTTTTAAAAAAAGAGCTGCTTCAGAATGCAGTATGTAACATAGTAGAAGTCTGTTAAATTACACTGCCTAATTGAATTTCAGAAGCTTGGCTTACTGATAATGCTGACTGACAAAGCTTATCTTTCAGGTCTACTTTGTTAAATTAACTTCTCTATTAGAACTGTAATTTGTCTTTTCCTTTATTAAATGTACAGGGCATTAGGCAAATTAAAAGTTATGTCAGTTTGTAACTGGAAATGTAAATAATGGTTATGCATTACCTGTGATTCTGATTTCTTGATGCATTTTTTTAAGAGATGCATACAATTAAGCTTCCTTAGAGAAGCAGCATGAAGTGCATGAAGGATGCTGGCTGTGCTACATACGTACAAGACACATTTTGAAATACAAGTAGTTTAACAAGAAGCTTGATATTTGCCCTTAATGGTCATTGTCTAAAAATGCATAATTAGGGAGTTAAGTTGCTTGGCATTTACAGTTGACTTCCTGTTCTCTGGCCTTTTGAGTGAAGGAAGGGAAAACCAGAGGTAAATATGCCAGCTCTCTAAGTTTTCCGAGCCACTCTCTTGGTGATCACAGCGTGCACAAATCATGTGCTTGTGCTCTTGAAGATTCTAGGAGCTTCACAGGGACTCAGGGAGCACAAGATCTGGATTGCTGTGGAACGTCTGTAGATTAACACCCGAATACAATTAATCTATAAGCAGCTGTCTCTGAATTTGAAGTTAAGCAATGTGATTGATCTAGTGCTTCATAGCTGCCAAAAATGAGACCTCCTTCACTTTGGTAATTGCTTCTCCTCTGCAAGCTCTTGTGTCTGACTGTCTGCTGAGATGTTTCTGCCTGTTTATCTGGCAGAAAAGTGTCTGCTTTTTTGGCTAGGCAAGTAGGAGATTTATTTCACCCATGCAAAGAAACCTCAAATGTCTTCTTGATTGTTTTGCTCAGTATCAGAACAGACATGCAAAGAATCACAGAATGGTTTAGGTTGGAAGGGATCTCAAAGATCATCCAGTTCCAACCCTCTGCCATAGGCAGGGATACTTCCCACTAGAACAACAGAGGAGGGAGATGAAGTTCATGGGAGGAAGACAATGAAGGGGAAGAAGACAGAACTGCCACTTTACAGTGATCCAGTGGCAAAATCTGTTCAGTTGGATTATTGAACTTGAACTGCAAAATGCCTGATGTTCAGAATTTATAATATATGAAAAATGGTTGTTGAGGTACTCAGAGAGTTGGAGTTATTTTCTGAACAGAGTATATATTTCCAGCAGAAGGGGAAAGCAGCAAAATATGTTCAGTGTTCTAAGTAGTTGCTCTTTGTGTGGCTGCTTGACTGGTAGGAGTAAAATCCCGTCGCAAGTGCTCCTTGTTGTCCATTAGATGGCAGCAAGAGCAAATAGAAAAAGCCACCTGAATCGGGAGAAACCTGTCACTCAATACGTTTTTTTCCTTAGATGCAAATAGCATCAAATCCTGTTTCTTCACAAAGGACAAAATATTGTATGATTTGTGGACATAGAAGCAGTAATTCCCGATAGAAGCACACTTGTGAACTTGACTCTAAATCCATTAATAGACATTAATATTTTTCTCTCTCTGCAAGTCAGAATACCCTCATGCTGAAGAGCTTCTTCCTCAGATACTCTCTAACCCTGCTCTCCCTCAGCTTGAAACCATTCCCCTTGTCCTGCCTCTAGACACTCTTATGAAAAGTCCCTCTGCAGCCTTCCTGCAGATTCCCTTCAGGTATTGGGAGGTAGCTTTAAGGTCTCCCTGAAGTCTTATCCTTTTCAGGCTGAGCAACCCCAGCTTCCTCAGCCTATCCTCATAGAGGTGCTCCAGCTCTCAGATCATCTTCATGGTCCTGCTCTGAACTGTCTCCAACAGTTCCACATCCTTCAGCCAGACTGTGGCTGTGTGGAATTGAGTTTTTGGATTGTGCTTTTGCCTTTGCACACTACAACGCTTCACATGTTATCATAATGGTACATTTCATGTACAGGGTTACTGTCTGTGATCTCTTACTGCTGGGGAAGTCATAAGGTACCTGTGAGTATGTGAAATGCAATAAGCTTCAATTGTGTTGCTTGCACAGATGTGAAGGAAAAAAATATTAATGAGAAGCTTTTTTTGTACCATTCAAGTTATTCTCTTCCCCTTTCCCTCTTGCCTTTAGGGAACACAACACAGAGTGAAGTTTCATGAGTGCCCTTTTAAATGAAGTAGGAATTGTTTGCTTTACAATGTTTAACACCATGGTTCTTCAAACATGTAACCCATCTGCTTTATGTTTCCAGTGAGCTGACTATCCCTACTATCGTCGTCTTGAACACCTCCAACCAGCAGTATTTTCTGCCAGACAGACACATTGAGAACACAAAAGACATGGTTAAGTTCATTAACAATATCTTGGATGGTACTGCTGAAGTAAGTCTTTGTTGTGGCTTGAGATATGTTGGTTGGTGTTTGGTTTTTTCCCCTTAGCTGCGGTTACTCTGATTATGCCGTGTGATTTGTCTTCCTGTCTTGGCTGTCTTCCCGTGTTGGGTGCTGTCAGTGAATATGTGGTGATGAGTTCTTGAGGTGTGCCATTCTTTGCTGTTCTCACTGGGGAAACTCAAAGAATCATAGAATGGTTGGAAGAAACCTCTGAAGGTCATCTATTCCAACCACCCTGCAGTGAGCAGGGACATCCTCCACTAGACCAAGTTGCGCAGAGCCTTGTCAAGCCTGACCTTGAGTATGTCCAGGGATGGGGACTCAACTGTCTTCCTGGGCAACTTGTAGAAAGCCAAGTTCTTTTTGTTGTTGTTGAACTTGTTCAAAGCAAGTTAGCTGGCTTCTTGCTCTTGCTTTTGCTGGTGTCACTGGTAAATGAAGCTTCTTACTCATAGAATCATAGAATGGTTTAGGTTGGAAGGGACCTCTGAAGGTCCAGCCCCTTCTGCAGTAAGCAGGGACATCCTCAACTAGATCAAGTTGCTCAGAGCCTTGTTTGCTTTAAATGCATTGTTTAAAATTGTCTTGTTAGTGCATAATTCAACTGTGCCCTTTCTTGGGGTAATTAATTAATTCACATAGAATCATAGAATGGTAAGGTTGGAAAGGACCTCAAAGCTCAGCCAGTTCCAACCCCTTGCCATAGGCAGCGACACCTCCCACTAGTACAGGTCACTCAAGGCCTCCTCCAACCTGGCATTGAACCCCTCCAGGCAGGGAGCAGCCACAACCTCCCTGGGCAACCTGTGCCAGTGTCTCACCACCCTCACTGCAAACAACTTCCTCCTAACATCCACTTTCAATCTCCCCTCTGCCACTTCAAACCCATTGTCCCTTGTCCTGGCATTGCAAGACCTTGTCAATAGGCCCTCCCCAGCCTTCCTGGAGCCCCCTTCAGATCCTGGAAAGCTACTCACATGGTTATTTTGAGGACTGCCACATTAGGTGGCAATGCAGGTCTAAACTGTCTTTGCTTGACACAAGTTTTCTATATTACACCTTCATATCTTGGTTTTTAGGTTGTTCTGGCTGCTTCTGTCATAGTCCACAAATAGCTGTCCATCAGCTGCAGTCAGGGCAGTTGGTAGATTTTGTTAACTTCCTCTGTAGTCTGAGAGTAGAGCAGCAGCCTGCTGTTAAAGTTTGCTGTGATTGTTTCAAACAAGTGTGGGAGAAGTTTGCATGAGCCTGTTGAAATGTTTATCCTTAGTTGAGAAGCTGGGAGTGTCTGTGCTGCTTGAAATGCAAGAATAATTGCTTTTCATTTCCTTCTAAAGGGACTTAAGGTTGCGAGGTCTGAAGAATGAACTGTTGGGATCATAACTGAAAAGTGTCAGCAGTTTTGACATGGTTCCATTTGAAATTGCAGGCACAGGGTGGTGATGGACTTCTGCAACGAATCAAGAGAGTAATCTATGATGCAAAGTCTACTGTAATGGTAAAGTTTAGTGTTTATTCAATTAGATGGTGCTCTTGTCAATCAAGGTGTACTTACTGGCAGAACCTTTAGAGATAGTTTGATGTAACTTTGTTGATATTATGTATATAGTGTATATATTATAACTATTTATAACTAGGCTTAAACCAAATTAACCTCTTGATTAAAATTTCCAATAATATCTTCCATAGTGCTAATTATTAAGCATACATTAATTTCACATTTTTCACTCTTCTATTAGTCTAACATAGTTTAAGGGATAGAATAATGAAAATGTAAGATCTTTTCCTTGAGTTTTTGGCCATCATTTCAGATGTTACTTCATATTGTGAGCAATGTTATCATTTCAGTCTGTTCCAGTCCTCTGTCACTCTCACAGACAAGAAATCTCTGCTCATGTTGAGGTAGAACCTCCTGTATCCCAGCTTATACCTGTTGTTACTTGTCCTATCACTGGGCACCACCAAAAAGCACTTGGCACCCTCAACTTGACACCTACCCCTCAGATATTTATAGACATTAGTAAGATCCCCTCTTAGCCTTCTCTTATCCAGACTAAACAGCCCCAGGGCTCTCAGTCTTTTTTCACAGGAGAGTTCTTCAAATCCCTTCATCATCCTCATAGCTCTTCATTGGACTCTCTCCAGTAGATCCCTGTCTCTCTTGAACTGGGGAACCCAGAAGTGGACACAGTATTGCAGGTGTGGTCTCAACAGGGAAGAGTCGAGAGGGAGGAGAACCTCCTACTTTTCTTAATGCACCCCAGGATGCCATTGGCCCTCTTGGCCACAAGGGCACGTTGCTGTGCCATGCATAACTTACGGCTCACTAGGACTCCCAGGTCTTTCTCCTTGGAGCTGCTTTCCAGCAGCATGACCTCTAGTTCTTCCTCCTGTGCCATTAAACTACTCTTCATTGGGAAGCTGTCTAACAACAGAATGTTTCTACAGATCCCATATTGCTCAGACTGAGTTTGGAGACAGAGACACAAATGAGAGGTGAAACTGATTGCTTCTAAGTGTTATTTGAACACTGTTAGAACAGTTATTCCACAAGCTTCAAACAAAGGAAATGAATAGGATACACAGTGGGCAAGCAGACAGTTAACTATTCCAGTGCCACATTGTCCCCTCAAAAAAGCCTGAGTGGCATTTTGGATGCTTCTGAATAGATGCACAGAGTGGTAAGAGAAGTGCTGTGGTAATTTTATGTATTCACTCAGGGGGGTGTTTTACTTCACATTTTGTGTTTCAACAGTCTGTGTTCAAGAGTTCACCGCTTCTGGGATGCTTCCTCTTTGGGTTGCCCCTGGGGGTCATCAGCATTATGTGTTATGGAATCTGCACAGCTGATCCAGATGGAGGAGTGGATGAGCAGGAGACAGCTAAAAAGGAAAGCAGCGATCGGGAGCTCACAGACGAAGGCACTGAAGAGGAGCAAGAGGAAGAAAAGAGTGGAAGAGAGACAGAACTTTCAGATGATGAGCTTCAACAGAAAGACCTCATGGAAAAGAAAAAAGACTAACTTGTTTAGCAAAAGTATTCTCTAGAATTTCCAAAATTACTTAATTTATTGAAGGTAGTCATTTGTTGATCATCGTCATCATCTAAAAGAGGACCTTTTTGTTTGCGTTCTGGTAGTTTGGGCTTGCATGTAACTCCAGTTTTGTCAGAAATTGACAGGGTTAAAAAAAACCCAAACCAACCCATGAATGTTCTCTTGATTGTCTTTCATAGATAAACAAAGAGCAACTGAAACTGAAGAACCTTGCTGGTACAATTCTATACTGCTTGGGTTTTTTAAAGAGGTTTCAAAGTGGTCATAATCAGAACAGTGAGATAAAGATGATGCCACTTGCCCTTAGTGTGTATGATGAACTACTCCTAATACAGCCCTGCTAAACACAGAGTCACATGAAACTAAGGCTGAAAATTAGGAGATGGAGAGATATGAAAAGTCTTTCTCAACCTGATAGCTGAGGACAGTTTAGCTTCCCAAGAAGTCACATTCTACCTGTTGCACATTATTTTGAAGCCAAAACCAAACAACTCACCCAAACTTTTCTATTTTCTCAACTTTGGTGTAAATGATCATGAGTTAGAGATCTCTTTTACCAGATAACAATATAATTAGTGACAGTCGGGAATGTTTACTTGACACAAGATGAGGGAGTTGTTTTCTAAAATAAAAGTTTGTTAGTTCTTTAGCAGCTGGAAATATTGGCAGGCTACATTATAAACCTCCTAGAACACAATGGCCTCTTGAATTGTTTTGCAAGTGCTTAATGGGTTACAGTGCTGTCATGGGTTAACCTCCTGTTTCCCTCCAACACAGAAGTGAGGGGAAAATAACACACACACACACACAAAAAAAACCCCTCTCTGTGTTGAGATAAAGAGTTTAATATAAAATGAGGTAATACACTGCAGAATTACCTTAGACTGTTTCTGTTTGCAGAAAGCAGCAGAAGTCAGGCCACCTCCCACCCACCCCTCCTGACTTAGCAGAAAAAGCCAGTATCCCAAACCCAGAAACCCAAAGCAATACCTGGAACAGGAGGTCTCTCATGTTGCAGTCTGAACTTCAAGCCCCATATTACTTTGCTCCAGCCAGCACTTTTCATTTTGAAGCTGGTGTGATGGCAGCATGGGGTTGAATACCAACAGCAGATTCACCTCAACCCATGACAAGTGAACTGGGAAGTTTTCTGAATCCACAGTAGAACCTGATAAAGAAAGACATGAATAGAAACAGCCTCTGGCTATTCTGCATAGCTGGTGATAAGCTATCTGAAGGAGGTAAATTTACAGCCTTTCACTCAGATTGTTAGGGATCTTCAAGGTAGCTGGTGGTGAAATGTTTGAGACTGTTACCCACTCTGAAGGAGGGAGTCAATGGAGCATAATAGGAACATTCATAGAGATTGGTCAGGAAAATGCATTTTTGTTACCTTTTTAATCATTTGAGTCACTTCTATTGTAATCCTGTGACTGAGAAAAGGACTCACTTGTGTCCAGGGTTAAAATCTTCAAGGATAAGCAGTGCCAAACCTGTAAATTTATTTGGACTTCAGCAATTTGGACTTGATGCTGATAGTTAAAAGGTAGGATGTTAAGGCAGTAGTATGTTGTTTTGATTTGTCTTTTTTCCTACAGTTTTAGTTTTGGCTCAGGCTAGTGTGAGGTGTCCCTACCCATGGCAGGGCAGTTGGAACTACATGATCCTTGTGGTCCCTTCCAACCCTGACTGATGGTATGATTTTAACAAGCAGCTTTTGACTTAAAAAAACCTGAAGTCACTGGAACACCTCTGTTCCTTCTATGGGATGTAATTTTAAAAAAGGAATTTTGCTGCACTGCTGAGAACCCTTCCATCTATGAGCCTTTGTTTTTGTGGTTATTTTTTTTTTTTGTTAGTGTTTATAAACAGTAGTATCTAAGAAATCTTCTGAGGTATGGACCAGAATATGCTGAATACTGTGCAAGAAGCAGATCACAGTGTGATCTGTTACAACTGTAACACTTTATGACTGCTAGGCTTAGGAGGAGAGCATGTGTCTTAGTCACTTCTGAGCTATAATATCAATACTGAAGTGTTGAAAATGAAACTTGAGCTGTGCTGCCATTTTCACCAAATCTTTCTCCCAGCTTTCTTCAGCAAGACACAGGGAGAGGAATAGCTCACAGACTGGGTGTCAGAAGTGATGTGAAACTAAAGAGGTTTGCTGTGGTGATTTAGAAAGTTGTCTGAGGAAGTCTGGCATTTATTTTTTTTCTTCAGTCTCTAAAGGTTTCTTAAAGCGACTTCACTGTAATAATTTTAAATTCACAAAATCTGCTTTTTTTTTAAGTCAAGTGTAAGCCTTCTGGTTTTTGGTTTTGGTTTGTTTGGTGTTTTGGGGTTTTGTTTTGTTTTTTTTTCTGTAATAAAAACATTTAAAAGGGTTTGTTTCCTCTGTCTGACTTACACTGTCTTAGGCTTAGGAACTATACCTTGTGTTAGAGGCCACCACATTTCCTGGGAGGCTCGTTGTAAGCCTCAAATAACCAAGTACAGAAAGGCAACTGTAGCTCTTCAGAAGGAGAGTGAATTTCTTCTGTTCAAGACCTTTTTCATCAATATTTTGAAAATACTCTCTAGAGGTAGAAGTTGATATTTACTTGTCTTTTGTTTAGTGAGTATCACAGATTCTCAGAATGCGTTGGTTGGAAGAGACCCTCAAAGGTTATCTTGTACAACCACCCCAGCAGTCAGCAGAGACACCTCCAACTAGATCAGGCTGCCCAGGGGCACAGCAAGTCTGAGCTTGAATGTCTCCAGGGACAGGGCCTCAAGCACATCCCTGGGCAGCCTGTTCCAGTGTTTCACCACCCTCATTGTGCAGCACTTCCTCCTGATGTCCACCCTAAATCTCCCCTGCTCCAGTTTCAAACCGTTGCCCCTCATCCGATTACCACAGGCTCTTTTAGACAGTCCTCAGCTTCCTCTAGGTCCCCTTCAGATACTGCAATGTAGCTGTAAGGTCTTCCTTCTCCAGGCTGAACAGCCCCAGTTCTTTCAGTCCTGCTTCATAGGAGAGGTGCTCTACTTCTCCTGTCACCTTTGTGGCCCTCCTCTGGACCTGCTCTAACAGGTCCACGTCTCTCTTGTAGTGGGGGCCCCAGAGCTGGACACTACTCCAGCTGAGGTCTCATGAGAGCAGAGCAGAGTGGCAGAATCACCTCTCCGGCTCTGCTGGCCACGCTTCTTTTGATGCCAACCAGGATGCCATTGGCCTTCTGTGCCTCAAGTGCTCATCACTGGCTTGTGTCCAGCTTCTCATCCACCAGCACCCTCAAGTGCTTTGCAAAGTCTTGAGTCTGCTTCACAAATTGAGCTAAACCAGTAATGTGGTTGTCATTAACCACAGTTAAAGTAGTGATAAACATGTAGTGCAATGATGTAGTGTGTAAGTGATTAACAGAGATGATTGCCTGTGTCCTGGTACATTTGGGGATGTTTTTACATGCTTAGTATTAGAATGCTCCCAGTTTCTGCAAGGTCCAACATGAAGTGGAATCTGCACTCAGGGCATTTTGATGAGGTCGATGCTGTTGATGTTGACAGCAGAATCTGGCTGATCTTAGTTTTAGAAAAGCTTTATCCATGGGGTTGGGTTTTTGTGGGTTGGAGACTGCGTTTTTGTTTCTAACCTCACATTTTTACCTTCATCTTAACACAGCGACCCCTTGTGGGATTTGCGGGTAGTGGCAAAAATAAAATTTCCCTTTTTTTTTTTTGTCTGGGTTGATTTTAAGACTTAGAGAATCATAGAATAGT
>WBNM01018861.1:0-13776 GCA_013399055.1 Ramphastos sulfuratus | reverse complement strand
TAATGCATTAAAAAAAAAAAAAAAAAAAAAGCCCCAGCAAAATAAAGTCTTTTGCTCAATAATAATTCTGCCTCAGTTCGCCGAATTCCAGTGTAATACCAGGAATACCATAGAAGTCACTTTCTGCCTCAGGGAGAGAGCTGCACAATTTTTTTATTTAATTAATTACTTGTTTGTTTATTATAAACAGTAAGTTTCCTGGAAAACTCAGCTGCAGCTGTCTTGAAATGACCAGCAAACTCTATAGCTAAATACTTCCACCCACACTGGAGTTTCATAGGTTCTTTCCCCGCCCTGCCCCCCCCTTTTTTTTTTCACCATAAGATTGGCAAATATGTTTTTGTCTTTCAGAAGAATACCTAACAAGAGTACCATGATGACATTTATGCTTTACCCAGAATTTTACTTCAGGTGGTGTGTTTAATTTATTAAATAAAATCCACTTTTATAATTTTTCATTGCTGAGAGAATTGTTACTTCTGCTTCCTTGCATGCAGCTCTGCTAGAGTGAACAAAAGACTTATGTCTTTGTGAGCAACTGAATTTTGGTGTGAACAAGGGCACCAAGATGGATTTCTACCTTTCCAATATGCTAAGGATAGTCTGCTTCCCTTCAGATGAAGTGTCCAGAGCCACAAAACAAACTAACAGGCAGATTATTTTCACATCCCCATCAACTGCAGAAAAGCTTTGTAGTACCTGAAGCTGTTGGCACAGGTATCTGACTTCATTTATTTGACAAGAGTAGCTTCCTACTCTTCCAGATTATTGCAGAGAAGCTCAGATATTCACTGTTTTGTGAAGAAGAATTTTTGGAAGACTTCTTATATTTTCAATGGCAAGGATGAGTAGGAGTCCATTTTGCTCTTGGTAACCATGTAGGAAAGACAGAAGTGTTGAGACTTGCAGTCAATAAGCATTTTCCTCACATCCTCATTTTATATCATACCTACTGCAGGAAGGACTGTGCTTTTTGCTTCTAGAGCAGCTTGCATTTTTCCAACTCTGATGTGTGCGATGAGAGAAGTCACACCCACATGGACTAGAACAACCTGCCAAACAAGTGAACAAAGCACCAAGCATCAAAATTTGCATACAGTAAGCTATGATAACAACAATTGTCTAATTGTGATGTCTTGCAAAAGAACATGTGCATTTTTCCAACACAAGGAAGGACAAGTGTCCTTGACTGAGGAGACAAACAGAAGCAGAAGGGGTAACTCCTGCAGGAAAGGCAGGACTGATTCTCCCCAGCCCCCTACCTCAGAAGTAGTGGTGTGAAAAACCATATGCATCACTTACACACTTAACAGTGCCAAATAAGTGAGGCAGGGAACTGCACAAAACTACTAGCCAAACTAACTGAAAAGGATCTAACTAGTTAAAATATTTTATGCAATAATATACTGTACCTTGGCAGTCCAGTTTCTTTGACTCATTTTGCCAGCTGTAGACAAAGTGTGAGTAAATATCTGGCCATCATCTGGGATCCATGGACCACATATTCCTCCTCTGCCCTGTATGAGACATATAGGTAATATTAGTAATCACGACACAATAAAAATCCTAGCTCCTCCTCTTCTGCTTTCTTAAAATGGAATGTATTCTCTAAGAGTAAAAAAAATCCACTAAAATACCAAAGCACAAGAAACATGGTTCTGTGATGAAATAAAAGATAAAATGAGCAGTAATTATTCATGTACTGAGTTAAAATCTCACAAATGTTATTTTTTTTAAAGTACAAGAGACAAAATGTGGTGCTGAATTTAAACTGCAGTAATTCTGTGAAGCATATGCACTTTTTCAGCATCTGCTGTCTCGGAACCAGAATCATATCCCACTTCTTATATTTTTCTAAAGGGGTTTTACAGATGTTTCACTTTTTATATGGCTGTACATATACATGTGCATATATATATATATATATATATATATATACACACACACACACAAACAAATGAGGAAGAAAGACATCTCTTCTGTGTCTGTTTGCAGACACAGTGAAGTTGTAAACCTCCCAGTAATTGCAATCACAGAACATTTTGGCTGTCCAAAGATCTTGCATTTTTTTGTTCGTTTGAAAGAATTAAGTCTATAATTAATTAACTCCAGATACTTCTTCAGGCACTTCTTTTGATTCACTCTAAGAAACAGACTAAATCAAAAGCAATTGAATTCATGTTAACCAAGACAAAATGTTTTAAAAGACATGAGACTGAAATACAACCCCCAAAACTAAAACCCAACAAAACCATGCAACAAAACCTCCTCTCAAATAATGGAAAAAGCTTGCTTTGAAGTGGATGTTGAGTTTTATGCAATGATTCTCATGGCCTTCTTGCTTTATGACAGCCAAGGTGTTTAGATTTCTTCACAGCAGAAATGGAAATATTTATAGTATTACATGGAAGCTGGACAATGCATATTGGCTACGTACTTTCACTTTTCCACAACTTAATTACAAGAAGAACTAACTGTGAAAGAAACAAACAACGGAGAGGTCACCACAGTGGTAGGATCTGCTATGGTTCTAAACAAAAATTTTGATGTGATTGGATTCCTCTTTTAAAACAAAGTTCTGGCATCAGGTAAGGCCCTGGAGAATCATTAATAAAACAGTTCCTCAGGAAAGAGCTACCAGGAAGTAAGCTAGAGCTCCTGTGGAGATACTAAACCTCCAGTCAGAAAGGTAGCTGCAAGATGTGTAGACTAGGTTTTCTATTATGTTATCTTTGATCATGCAGAGTGTGTCAAATTGTCACGAAGTAGATCAACTCCATGCAGGTTATTATGCAGGATAAGGCTTATCTTAGAGATTAAAAAAGAAACAAATGAAAAAAACTACAAACAAACAAAAATCTGTAACAGCTGTATTGTTAGAGTAAGAACTTTAAACATTCATTCAAAGAGGGCCAGGCTCTTACAATGAGCCAAGCAGACAGGTTAAGAACGGATCCTGCTTACACTGCGTGAACAAATTCTGTTATCCTGTATTCAGTGGCGGGTTTTTTTTCCCTGTGATCTAATATTAGAATAAAATCTTTGCATCTCAGAACGTTTGCATACAGGCTTCCGCTGTTGAAGTCACAGCTTGTGACACCTCATTCAACTTCATTAATTCAAGTAAGTCATTTGAGGTCCCTCTGTAGAGACAACAACATATCCAGCTGACAATTCAACCTGCTTGCTTTTGAATTGTCTCCTTTTCTCTATTGAATGTACAGAATCCTGAGTCAAGTAATCTCAGAGAGATGAAACAGGTCACAATAAACATGAGAGATTCTGAATACTGTCTTGTCAAAAAAAACCCCCACAGTTAGCTATGCAACCTCAGCACCAATGCAAAAGCATTCTAAAGCTGGCAAAGTTCCTTACAGTGGTTTTAGCAAATCTTTAGCAAAGACTTAGTTTAATTGTAATCACAGAAAGAAGTTATTAACTTGAATCTGGTCAGTAGGATGAAGTCACATCCAGTAGTACGAACAGAGCACATACTGCACCATTACACTAACCATGAAGGCCAAAGGACAAGAGTGAATGTTGGCATGGTGGACACAGCAGTTCTCCTCATCTGCATCTTTCCAGCTGGCAGGACATTCGTGCTCCTCACAGAATTCCTTTGCAGCAGTAGCATTGCTAGCCAAGCAACAAAGAGAGAGAGAGAAACTTTCATATTCATTCCTCATTAGCCAAAATTACAACAAGCACATGAGAGCCTGTCATTCATCCTCCTATTATTAGCAGCAAAAACATATGCAGTGAAATACAGTTTCACCATTTTTTTCTTCTTTTGTTTTGTGTCTGGTTGAAGTGCTCCTAGAACAATGGAGATTGCTATCAACTGAATCACTGCCTACAACCATGCAGCAGGGACTTTTAGCAGATTACTGCACCACAAGTAGGTATCAGTCTCCACGTCTCTCACTAGACTGACTTCATGGCCAGATGGGATTACCAGACACAAAAGAAGATATCATTAATCTACATACACAATCAGAAATATGTGTCCCTGTCTACTTTTGTTCTCAGTGTTTTCAACTATATACCTTCATCTGCTACATATCACTCAGCTCCAGTGTGAATGGTTGTTCCACAAGCCAAACTGCCACAGAAATTAACTATGCTGGCCAATGTGCCCTTACGGTCAAGAAGGCCAGTGGCATCCTGGGGTGCATTAGAAGGCCTGTGTTTAGTGTGTCAAAAGAGGTTTTTCTCCCTCTCTGCTCTGCCCTAGTGAAGTCACATATGGACCATTGCGTTCAGTTCTGGGCCCCTTACTTCAAGATGGACCACAGAGACCTGCTTGGAAGAATCCAGCACAAAGCCACAGAGATGATTAACGGAGTGCAACATCTCCCTTGTGAGGAAAGGGTGAGGGAGCTGGGACTCTTTAGCTTGGAGAAGAGGAGACTGAGAGGTGACCTTGTTAATGTTTATAAATATGTGAAGGACAATTGTCAGGAGTTCAGAGCCAGGCTCTTCTCAGTGTTGTCCAATGATAGGACAAGGGGCAATGGGTGCAAGCTGGAGATTGGATGTGATCATAAGGAAATTTTTTTCACTGTGAGGGTGACAAAACACTGTAATCGACTGCCCAGAGAGGTTGTAGAGTTTCCTCTGTAGACATTCAAAATCCACCTGGACATGTTCTTGTGTGACCTACTCTAGGTGATCCTGCTATGGCAGGGGGATTGGACTAGATGATCTTTCAAGGTCCCTTTCAACCCCTAATGTTCTGTGATTCTGTGAATCATATCAGATACAATTCCTCAAAATAAAATATGAATAGACTGTTCTGCAAACCAAGGTAGGTCTTTCAAAAGTTCATCCCTGAAAGATAAATGTAGCTTTTGGAACTATTACTATCCATAAATTTCAGAAAATATAATAAAAATACTTTGCAAAACTGTGCACAAACGATCAAAAGCCAATATAAACTTTTATCCATTGCAAATGAGTTCCAGGTGATCTTTCAATATGAAAAAAAAACATCTCTGGATAACAGGTTTTACAATTTGAACTTTACAATGTAAACATTCGGACTGGCAGAGAAAAATGTGAGGTTTTCCATGAATACCTGTTAACACTAACCGAGTACAGAACAGTAAGAAGGGAATTGCAGCTGCAGCCTCTGTCCCAGACATTGCTATAAAGCAAAAGTGTAAAATCAGCCTAAAATCAAAAGTGTAACAGCCTTTTAGTGATCTGGAGTTGTACACATAAACATTCGGTATCTAACTTCTGTTGTCTACAGTTACCAGCACAGGCTCTGAAATGATATGTAAGCTTTTGGCTGATTTCATTCTCACAGAAATTAAAAGAAGTTCATCACTGAATTAAGTGAATTTAAGATTGGGCCAGCCTCTTTTTCATATCAATGTTGTGCACTTGAGACAGGATTAAAATGAGTATAGGACATAGTTAGTCTGGGGCATTTACATAGACTTCAGCTGTAAATTCCTTGTGTAAAGACAAGACGTAATCAGATTTACACTGAGACAAAAATGCAGTTAACGTGATGACATACTCTGCCCTTGATCATGTATGCAAGTATGTCATGATGGCTACTCACACATCAAAGTCATTGCAGAGGACAAAATATTAGAGAAAACAGAGCTAAAAGAGATCTCAAGA
This sequence comes from Ramphastos sulfuratus, assembly GCA_013399055.1. Lineage (NCBI taxonomy): Eukaryota > Metazoa > Chordata > Aves > Piciformes > Ramphastidae > Ramphastos > Ramphastos sulfuratus. The sequence continues at coordinate 8,142 of WBNM01018861.1, read as the reverse complement.
GATGCAAGAAACCTTTGAGAGTCCTGTAGTCTGTGTTGCAATTATGTTACTGAAAATGTACATACATAATTCCTGGATATTCATGATCATAAAAGCATTTTTCTAGGAGCTCATACCTGTGAGAAAGGATTCCATTTCGCACTGCATATTGATAAAAGCTGTCTGAAGCAAAGATCGCGTAGGTCACATTGAAGAATTCCCCACTCACAACCTTTTCTGGAGGCCTTTGTACCCATACCATCTCCAGGCCTAGAAAGAACACAACAATCATATTTGCTATAAATTTTTACTTTAGAGATGCATGCAAATATAAAACTTTCTCTGTAGTTATTTCAATCTGTTGTTCCCATTGGTTTAAATGAGCCCAAAACAGCCATTCATTTTAGTTGTGTAAGTAAACACAAATGCACATTAATGCAAGAGTTTTGAAAGAATCATGCTATTGGAGAAATGTGGGAATGCAAGAAGAAGAAATGTAAGAAAGAAAAACAATGAGCTGTGTAGAGAGTAGGGCAGCCTTGGTTCCCAGAGGCTGTAGGATATCTGCCACATGGGAGAGAACTGTCTGAGATAACGGGCCAGGTGGCACGGAAAAACAAGGCACAGAGGGGAAGAGTTTGTTAAACACAGGGCTGTACATCATCTGTATTATGTTAATGCTCTGTTTGTATGATGGTATATAAAGTGCCTCTGGCTGTAATCAAGAGGCCCCCGCATTTAATAAAAGGGCACCTGCATGAAACCGAAAGCGGTCGCTGCCTTTGTCCAGCAGGACTGGCAAGGACAGAGAAATGTAACAAAATATCTAGTCATCTTGTCTAAAGTAACTTTGCTCCCAATATAATGAAGTGCTGCTTGTCCTGATACATTTGCTTTCCTCTTTGATCATTCTTGGCTGCATTCACCATGGCACATCTCATTATAGGGAAACAGACAACTCTAGCACACAAAGTTCACTCAAAACCCTTAACCTCTGAGAAATAATTACATATTTAAGAAATCACTCTTGTTTTATAAAACCATATCACATCCATAACAGAGGACAATGGAAGGAGTGCTACGGAGACATCTGACATTATCCATTTCCGTACTGTTAATGGGGAAGATAATGATCATTTACCCCCAGAAAGCTCTCTTGTCTCTTTGGACACTGTATTACATTCTCTGAGCCTCTGGTAAGAGGTGGGAAACACTACTAATCCATCTTCTTAAACAATGTGTTATTGACATCTATAAATGTCTGAAGGGTGGTTGTCAAGGTGAAGGTGCCAGCCTCTTTCTGGTGGTGCCCAGATATAGGGCAAGGAACAATGGGTACAAGCAAGAACATAGGAGGTTCCATCCCAACACAAAGAGACACTTTATGGCCATAGAATCATAGAATCAGTCAAGGTTGAAAGGGACCACAAGGATCATCTAGTTCCAACTCCCCTGCCATGGGCAGGGACACCCTACTCTATATCAGGCTGGCTAAAGCCTCAACCAGCTTGGCCTTAAACACTTCCAGGGATGGGGCCTTAACCACCTTCCCGGGCAACCCCTTCCAGGGTCTCACCACTCTCATGGTGAAGAACTTCCTCCTCACGTCCGGTTGAATCTACCCACCTCCAGCTTTGCTCCATCCCCCCTAGTCCTGTCACTACCTGATACCCTAAAAAGTCCATCACAAGCTTTTTGTAGGCCCCCTTCAGATACTGGAAGGCCACGATACTTGGAGCCTCCTCTTCTCCAGACTGAACAGCCCCAACTCTTTCAGTCTGTCCTCATAGGAGAGGTGCTCTAGCCCTCTGATCATCCTTGTGGCCCTTCTCTGGACATGTTCCAGCATGTCCACATCCCTCTTGTAATAGAGGCTTCAGAAGTGAATGCAGAAGTGAATGCAGAAGTGAATGCAGAAGCGAATGCATGTCATTCTTCATTTGCATGGTTAGTGGAGCTGCTAATTTTTACTCTAATTTCCTTTCATATATATAAAAGCAAATTGTAAAGCAACCTATTGATTTCCCATTTACCTTGAAAAGTAAACACTCCATATAAATGCTAACACTATGAGAGAAACTACAACACAAAGTTTTTTTTTTTAAAAAACCCAAATGCTAGTGTGATTTGCACTAAAAGGTAAGAGAGAGTTGTGTTTTGTAGAATGTGTAAGAATGAAGGCAAAAGGTCAGCATAAATTTCAGTTAAATTTTACTTTCCACTTTCCTTTAAAGGTCTCACAAAATAAACAACTCCTCTTTCAATGATAGATACTCCTACATCTAAATAGTTTGAAGATATTTTGTTAAATCCACAGCAATAAGACTAAAATATATGCCCTTGCTTTGCTTTTAGCAATGTCCAGAGGACAACGAGGGAAAAAAAAAATACAGGGAAAGGTAGAGTAGAGTTTGGAGTTAACTCTAAAATTGATTGTAAAGCATTAAACAATGTTTCCTTTGTACTCAATTCACACTTTGATTATTAGCAAGAACAGCTTTAAACGAGTCATCTCTTCTGCTGAATAGTTGTTTCAGCATTAAAACAACAGTGAATTCATACAGTCTTAGTTAACTATCATCTACATAGTCTTTTGAATTTCATGGTTCCAGTGGAACTCTGGAAAACATTTAACTGTAATATTGAGCTCAGAGCATGACACACCGGTATATTTCCTGGAGTGTTTTCTCAGTATTAGTTTCTTGGGTGTTCTTGTTTTGTTTCTGAAAAATCTATTGAAACACATTGTCTCTGGTCTTGTCTTTTAGAATGTAAACAAAAGTGTTCCTTCATGTCAGTTATTTATCAGTTACAGAGCCACAAAATTACACAATAGTTGAAATTAAAGGCACCTCTGGAAATAATTTGATCCAAAACTGTGTTACTCAAGACAGGGTCATCTAAAGCCAGTTGCTCAAGATTTTGTTTAGCTGAGTTTTGAAAATCTCCAAAGATGGAGAAACCACAGCCTTTCTGGGAAGTTGTTCTATTGTTCAATCACTCTTTCAGTTTAAAAGATTTTTCTTATGTTTAAATAGAATTTCCTGTATTTTGGTTGCTCTTCAATTATTTTGCAATCTCAATCAATCAATATTCAACACAAAAAAAAAATCAATTTTTTATTACTTTATCATGTAAATTAATTTTTGAAACTGACAGGAACAAATGGTTAAAGGCCTCTGTTTTTCTTAAGTGCTCACAGAACAGAGGTTCTGAGCCAAGTGGAAAGGCGTGATATGAAGAACCAGTGATTTTGCTTACTGGCTGGAGGGTTTAAATGCAGCCCCCTTCTGAACTGAAACTACAAAATTTCAGCAATAACTCAATGCAGAGCTGCCTACCTGCATTGTTTGGATTAAGCTGCATTTGGTTTTCTAGTGAGAAATAAATTGGTTTCAGTTTCTTTATGGGGGAAGCATTTAGCTGTTGCTATTATTTTTTCTTTTTGAAATAATGACAATTGGACAAATAATTGCTTTGAAGTACCTTTTGGACGTTTACTCTTATTCTCTATTAAGAGATGTCAGTGATTCAGAGGCTTTCCACCTTGCATAACATTTGTCATGAGCTAGATACTATTCTAAGCAGTTCAGTTTTGGGTTTTCAACTATTTCCCAAGCAAGAGATGATCTTTCTTGAGCAGCTTGAGAAATCGCTCACTCACCTCCACAGTCCAGCATGTTATACTCATTCGGTTTGTCCAGAGGCCAACAGTCATAGTCTTTGTTATCCAGATCATGCCACCCCTCCACTAATATGACCTGCCATTAAAAAAAACAAAAAAAAAACAAACAAAAAAACCCAAACCAAAACAAACAAACAAACAAAAGAAAACCCCACAGTATAAGAACAAGGGAAGGATGGAAGGGTGAGTTCCATTCACAAAGTATATATTTCTTCTAAAGAAAACAACCTAAATGCAGAAAAATAGCCTGGCATATTTTGCTTCCTTCAACTTCTGCAGCAAAAAGTGACAGCTTCTGAGGGGTATGCAAACTTGATCAGTATATTATTTTGATCTATCTGTAAATAATCCATGAAATAATAAGAGTACTTAAGTAATTCTTCTCTTGTAGGAGAAGAATTGTAGAAGAATTCTTGTAGAAGAATCTCTATAAAGAGCAGGTGGTTCTAGGATCATATGCAGAGGGACATTTGATTTAAAGTTCTTTTTCTTTGCTTTTGAAATAGTTTTCCCCCTGCTTCAGACTGTCTATTTTCCTCTTTTACACTGAATTTTTGAGTGAGTCATTTTGGTTACACCCTTACTAACACAGCTGTTACATATACAGATATTAAACTATATATTTATAAATAATATTAAGATTACATAAGCCTATTACAGCTAGAATACAGCGTCATAATAACATACAGGTTGAATTGCAGCAATGGCAGAATATACATTATATCTGTATATACTTTATATGTTGTAACAGCTGTATTAAAATACATGCTGGAAGGTATATATGAATGGAACAGAATATAACAATGCACCCTGATCTTACTCCACTTCTGGTAAAAGATAATAGTTTCTATTCATATAATTTGCTAATTTTTTTCCTATGTATTATTCGAGGACAGCTGCCTACTGCCTTATACGATTACTTATCGCAGTACTAATGGAATAAAATAGAATTGTTCTGCTGATTTTTATAATGTATTATTCTATTACTCTTGCTTTCTACATTGCTAAATAACATCCAACAATTCCCTGTTATAAATTGTGGTCTTACTGCAATAAGCTATACACCATTCTTCCCATAAGCCCAGACTGCAAGAATACACTCTGGCAAGCAGATCTTTGTAGTTTACCTACCAATAAACTCAGGAGGCTTCGGAGCCCTACGGCTGGCATTTTGACAGCTCTCATGCTCCCTAACATGCACCCAGATCACCAAGTCTCGGGGCTGCTTCTGATGTTGCTGTTGCTACTGAATTAGATGTTCTTGCCTAAGAAGGGGGGTTGCTAGGCAAGCTGATCCTGGCAACTCCAGCTGCTGCAGCTGTTTCGCCTCCTCCTTCCCTCTTCTTCCCTACCTCACTTCTCAGTGCAGGGTGGAAATACCCCTTTGCAGCTCTGCTGAACCTGTCTGAAAAATCATGACTTGTCTTAGGGTCAGCTTGTCAGCTTAAAGCTGGAAAAGTGACAGGAGACATTTATTTCATTGCCTTGTTGAACTTGAGCAGCATCTGACCCTTATGCAGATGAATCAACACTGTGGAAATAAACAGAGAGATATAGCTGGACCTGTGGAGGAGAGGTGTATAAACTCCGTGGCACAAAAAGGTCACCTGTGTAAGATAAACTTGAAACTAGAGGTTGGACTAGGTGCTCACCTGAGGTTCCTTCCAACCTGAATTTTATTAGACCCTACGACTTCAATTTCTTAGTCCCTGGAGGTGCAGAACAACTTCTATATGAGAAGAGTCCTACTACACACATGAGTGAAACAGATGTCTGCCTAGCCATTTTGATATGATAAAAACAGTAAAAGTTGACTATTACTATTTGCTGCAACTACTGCCAACACGGAACATCAGCTCTCCTGAATATTTCTCTGCATTTTCTCTGGAATTCTGTCTTTCAGCTCAGACTAAGATTAAGAATCTTAGTCAAAATGCTTGGACCTCACTATCTATTCCATTGAGGTGGCATGGAAAAAAAAGCAATGAGTGACAAGTTCATCTTGAAAGGGGTTGTCCTTCAGTTAAAAAAAAAAAAAAAAAAAGATGTTTAGATTCACTCATATAAGAGATTGGTATCAGCTAATGAAAACATTTTAGGTTGGAAACATTTTAGGTTGGAATTGTATGTTTTTAGTTAAATCCTAAACTTCATAGTGATAGAAAAAGAAGAGGGAAAAAAAGTGCCTTGTCTTTGGCTAGCATTATCTGTTTGAAAGAACTCTACATATATTAACATCTTGGAAAGGTTTTACTGGTGATTTGTTTTAGGGTATCTTGTGCTTAATGAAGAATGTGCTGGCAGGAAAAATGAGGATTATGACTTGTTAGACCCTACAGCAGCCAAAAGATTAACAGACGGATCCTATTTTCTTTAACAGAAATAAATATTCACAATGTTAATATTGTGATTCAAGGACTGTAAATATCCTACATTACCTTGATAGGTACTTGTCCATCACTAAGTTCAGAACTCCTGGGGAGTGGTCAAGTATAAGAAGCTGGTCTGGGAATACTGAGTTAAAGATGGATGGATGATTTAGCCATCTATTCCAGCTATTTGAGAAGCATATTACCACCTCTGCATTTAAACACTGGAAATTTTTAAAAGGAAAACCAGTGAGGACTATTTTGCAATATAAATACATGAACCTTGGTAAAAAGAAAGGATTGACAGCATAGTGAGTAATGCATTCTTCAGGTCTATCTAAACTCCTTGCATATAAAGAAAATCAGAATGAGATGGTAATCTCAAACCTAATAACCTTCGGTTCACATTTGCTCCTTTGTCTATTTCTAAGTTACACACAGTTACATGACTTGCGTTAACACCTTAATATTGCATCATACCATGAGTGAGTTTATTAACACAGTCAGACTCAGACTAGCACAAATTAAGTGTATTCTGCACACTGCCACTTGGCTGATTTAGTGCAATGACACTAATGGTTTCTTCTTGTAATGGTTTCTTCTTCTCTTGTAGACACATCTCTTAATCTGGAAAAAAAAAGAGGAAAAAAAGTAATTTTACTGATAGAAATTAAGTTTATCAAGTAAACTTTACATTTACAGATTAATTTCTGGTCTCTTATGCCACATTGTTTTCATTTAATTTAACTCAATAATAACTTCTGCAATAAAGCAGAGGGAAAATAAAGATATTTCAAAGTTTTATTAGCAGTATCAGTATACATATTAGTTAAATCATGCATTTATATTAGCATTTTTATAACAATCTCAAAAGTAAAATGGAAATGTAATATTTGTAGAAAATAGTAACAATGTTTAAAATCATAGAATCACATGATGTTAGGGGTTGGAAGGGACCTCCAGAGATTGCTTTTAAGTATTGTAGGAAAGCAATATCCAGCAATAAAAGGAAATAAAAATTACTGCAATGGAATCTTCAAATATCCATAAAAATAAAGATATCCTTAAATATACTTAAAAAAAAAAAGCAAGCAAAACACTATCAGACTCTAGTTGAACTTTCAAAATTATGGAATACCAAAAATGTCATTTATCAGAACTGTCCTGTCATTTTTAAAATCAGTAGTTAATACTTTCTTGAAAAAATGCTCCACTTTTCAATGTTGCTGACTCTGCATGTGGCTTGGCACCGTGCTACATCTCCCTGGGTTCCTACCATCTAAAGGGATTCATGTTTCTCTATCCTACTCACATTTTATAGCGTTAGCTCCAATAAAAACCGTTGTAAATGACCGATTCTGAGTGCCTTTCTTACTGTCATGATAACCGACCAGCAAAGCTTCGAATTGTCAGTACGTTTGCAGCACGGTCAGAGCGGTGGCCACTTCCCTCTAGTGGTTTGATTGCAGAACAACGGCCGGCAGATTCTTTTGTTTCAGGACCGCCTCCACTTGATCACAGGATCACAGTGTGCCAGGGGCTGGAAGGGATCTCTGGAGAGCTTCCAGTCCAACTGCCCTGCCGCAGCACGGCCATAGAATCTAGCGGAGATCACACAGGAACACATCCGGACGGGTCCCGAAAGTCTCCAGAGAAGACTCCACAACTTCTCCGGGGAGCCCGTTCCAGTGCTCTGTGACCCTTAAAGAAGTCCTACCTCACGCTGAGGTGGAACTTTTTGTGCTGTAGTTGATATCCATTGCCCCTTGTCCTATCACAGGGTGCAAGCGAGAAGAGGCTGTCCCTTCTTTACACTCAGCCCTCATATATTTATATACATTTATTAGATCCCCTCTCAGTCTTCTCCTCTTCAGAATAAACAATTCCCGGTGTCTCAGCCTTTCCTCATAAAGTAGTGCTCCAGTCCCTTAATCATCCGTGTAGCTCTACATTGGACTCTCTCAGGTAGATCCCTGTCCCTCTTGAACTGGTGAGCCCAGAACTGGACACAATATTCTAGGTGGGGCCTCATTAGGGCAGAGTATGAGAGGGAGGAGAACCTCCCTCCGTGTGCTGGACAGACTTTTTAATGCACCCCAGGCTCCCATT
>WBNM01018859.1:0-11123 GCA_013399055.1 Ramphastos sulfuratus | reverse complement strand
TCCAGCCTAAGCCATTCTGTGGTGCTATGGTATAGTTTTACCAAATAATTCGTTATCAGCTGCTAAGCCTGTCCACCATCTTGGTCCAGTCACAGTCTGTGTGTCTTCATGTGCCTGAAAAATTGAATATAAACCAACAGCATTTTCAAGTTTTGTGCTTACAGAAGAAGTGCTAGATATGGTTTTTACAGGATCAAAACTGACCCTATGGACTAAACTCTGAAGTTTATGCTACAAATTATTAGGACACAAGTGGTAAAATTAGTACTGGTTTGCCTCCAAATGCTGTGCAGTGAATTTCAGCAGATTGGAAAAAACTTCTCAGTTAGGTCTTCCCAGGCGGAGGCTTAAGGGCTATTGAACTTGTCAGATTTTCCTGTTTAACCTGCTCATGTCTAAGCCAAGAGGCATTGAAATCCCTCTGGTCTCAGCTGCAGGGCATCTGTGTCCATGACAGGCACAGTGGGAGGATGTGTTGTCAGATCACATGTTGACAGCTGGGATGGTAGTATCTGAGGCTCCTAATTAAAGTGGTTGGTCCTTACCTTTGTCTGTGAATTGTATCAGAAGTAAATCCTTGAATTGTGAAGGACATGATGGCTGGTTGTCCTGCTCTGGTTTCCAGCCATGGCTGGAAGGTAGCTGCTTTGTTTTACTCAGCTAGTCAGCTCTCAGTACTCATCTGCCTGCTGGCCATGACCGTGTCCCTGTCTCTCTTTGCTTCTCCTGTACGATGCTTTTTAGCAACACTTGACTGGACTATCAATTTTGTCATGAACTATGAATATTGTCATGAGGCCACTTTTGTGCTCATTCATTGGAAAAGAGGACCAAGTATTTGTGGCCTTGCTTCATCAGTTCAAGACACAAGTCTGAACTGTCAGAAGAGGCAGTCCTGAAGCAGGCTGCAGTATTCAGTGTGTGAAAGCAAAGATTAAACAAGTAAAATAGCTTTGTGGATTATCTTCTGTAAAACTTATAGAGCAAGTACTTTTTACCCCTAGTTTGACTCACTTGTTCCAGTTCCATAATAGTTCAACAAATGTGTCATCAGTGAGCTTTCTGCTACAAACTGCACAGCTGGACATGTCACTGAGAAGATGGAAATCAGACAACTCCTGTTAACCAGCTGCTAGGCATGAGTAAGGCAAAATTTGGAACTGCTACTGACTGTAGGATGACCCATATATCCCAATGTCTGTGATCAGGTACAAAACTACATAACCACACTTCCACTCACACAATGCATGCATGTTAGTGATTAGTTATAACACTAGAGAAGGTAGTTCAGCATTCCAAATCCCACCGGTAAATAGTTAATCAAATTATGTGTTTTGACTCCCTAGATAAAAGGATTCAGAGAAGGACCAATGAAATATGAAGAACCAGTAAGATGTATCTGTCTTTGAAAAGAATTTCAAGCAATTGTTTGCAATGGTTTCTAGCAAAAAACTTCATTTTTCTTTCATCTTCCTTTTTATCTCTATTCACCCTCAACAATAAGAATTAATACTATCAAGAATGGTACCAAGAGTATATGTAGGCAGGAAATGATCTTCCTGTCTCATGTGACCTTTCAATCCTTTATCCCAAATTCAGAAAATACTTTTTCATTTCTGGTTGTTAATGGAATGGCTGAACAATTGCCCTGAATATTTTGTCTTATTATATAATTAGTTGATATTTTCAAGCCAAAATTTTTCTTAGTTCTTGGAGTGGGATTGTGCTTGTCTCAGAATTCAGTTTATAAGGATTGTTTCAATGCCAAGGAATTTCTCTAAGCCAACTTATTCAGAAATATTTTATCTTTGAACACTGGCATTTTTCCACAAACTGTTGATAAACTTTCACATATCTCTGAATTACAACCTGAAGAACACACACTGTGAATTTTATTTGTAAGTATTCCAAAGATACAAGCGTATGAAATAAACATTGACAATTGGATCAAGAAAGTATCTGAATATTTCTCAGTATTACTGATTCACTAGAACAATATAGCANGTGATTTGCCATTGGATTGGGCTGCCCAGGGAGGTGGTGGAGTGACCATCCCTGCAGGTGTTCAAGAAAAGACTGGATGAGGCACTTAGTGCCGTGGTCTAGTTGATTGGCTAGGGCTGGGTGATAGGTTGGACTGGATGATCTTGGAGGTCTCTTCCAACCTGGTGATTCTATGATTCAATGACTCAAGTGTTGCCACATTTTAAAGGGATATCAGTACTGTTAATGATTTCTGTGTAGATAAAGAAGTAGGTAGTGCAAGGAGGTCTTTAATGACAGTAAAATGATTGTGATGTTTTTGTGATACTTCACCTTTTGAAAATTATTTGTTCATTTATCTTAAGTTGAAAAAAAGTCCTCCCTCATGTTTCTCTGTTTGCCTGTAAGATCAGGCAATCAGTTCCTTGTTCCTCTTTATTTACACAAAATAAAAAGAGAAACAATTTGGTGACGTTGGAAGGATACATGGCCCCTCTGACTCCCATCTTCACCCATTCACCAGGCTTCCTTTTGTTTAGCTTACTCAAGGGTTTACATCTTTCAGTATGAACCAGAGATCTGATGATAATTGATTTGCGCATCAAACATCCTGTTTCCAAAGCACTTTGCAATCTGTCTTCCTCATATCATGTTCCCACACACAAATACAGAGCACCAGCCATCTCTAGTGGGAGGGTGACAGTCACCCAAGCCAAGTGGTAGCCAGCATGGCAGTGAGAAAAGCAAATATTGATCAAGGATGACATATAAAACCCTTTTGTCCAGAGTGTGCCATGGGATTTTTAATATTCACAAGATGTAGATACCTTTAGTATCTGATCATGAAATGACAGGAGTATGCCAAGAATGTGGGTTAGCATAAGGAAAGACAATGCAAACTCATCAATGATCTGGACTAACAGCCTCCCAAAAGTCAGACAAGACAAATAATAGGAGCATGAAAGCCTTCACTTTTGTCCTTGATGAATGAGCTAAGAGGACCAAAAATAGGAGGAAGCCATCACTGCAATGTCCAGTGGGAAACAAGCAGCTTTGCAACTTGTTTGAGGGCACTCAAGCAGCAGGGTCCATAAGGTCCAGAATTTGAAAGCCTCAAAAAACTACCCTTGACACAGACACAGAAAGGACAGATATATGCAATCAAAACTAATGCGCCTCAGGACTGAATTTCATGCTTCTGCATGACTGACATTAAGCAGCTGGCCAATACTGTACATTAGCATGCTGTGAGTGTTCCTAGCAGAGGGTCCGATACTCCATGGTAACACTCTTCAGGGTGCTCTGGAAATGCTTTAATTATTAAAATGAATAATTCCTACCAACACATTTAATTGGAAAATATTACATGTTTAAATGTGCAGTAATGGAAGGGCTCTGAAAATCTAACAGTGTAATAGAGTATGCTGTTTGAAGTGAATTCCAGCAATACTTTTCAGCCAATAACACCATGCATTATTTATCCTATCTCTTTTTAATCCTATATGATAGTTCATGTGAAGAAGGAATCGCTCAAACCTCAGAGATAAAATGCAAATCTGTGAATTGCCTCCTGTGAGCATAACCTGCCATGACTACCTCATTTGCTTTCCTTGTTTCCAAGGAAATAACTCATTGAATTTATTGCTGCAGTATAAACTAACCCTCCTGTTTCTTCCTCAGCACTGGGAGGACTGTGCAGACTGTTAAATTACAAGAACACTTGTTATCCAGGTTTGTCAGCACAGCTTAATGGACATTGGGCAGATTCGAAGGCAAGAGAATGGTGGGAGTCACAGGAGAGGGCAGAAAATAAAGCTTCAGGGCATAAATGCCACCCAGCAAGAGGAAGCAAGGATAGGTATGAAGAGGGATAACCATATCTGTGAAAAAGTAGAGGTGCCAAATGCACGCTAAAAACACACAGCAGTGACACAGAGGGATCCTACCTGAAGCTGCTGAGCCCTTTTTCAATTAAATCGTAAATATACCATTTCACAGTTGTAGGTTGCACACTGTCTTTAGGAAGAGGCATTCAGAGAAGGATTTGTGTCTCCAAATTAAGTTCTGAGCCCGGAGCATGTTCAAAGGGAGGGACTCACTGAACATATTACAGACTCATAAAGTGATTGTACTGACGGGTTTTGTCTAATCTAATCTGAAAAGATCATGCTAATATCACTCTTCATATTTAATTGCATATTTTTTCCTCCTAAGTGAGAAAATATGCTACCTTCTGGATATATGCCTGGCAAAAAAATCAATAAACCACTTTTTATCTGAAAGTTATACTCCCTCAAAGCATAGTAAGAACATAAAGAGATGCAGGAAAGGAGCATTCAAGACATTTTTTTAAAGAAAAAAGCCAACAGAAAAGTCAGAATGTATTTTGACAAAAAATATTTTTGCATTGGAAGTGACATCTATTATTTTAACTGATGCTGAGCAGGACCAGTAGTTAACACTGTGATACCATTTTGTTCTGACTGGTTTATGAAATAAGCAACCACAATCCTTTTTCAGAGCTCTTTCTCCTCATTTCAAACCAGACCAATACTCTCCTACACCTTTCATGTGCACCTGGTGACAGTAAAACAAAATTGAAAATTGTGAAGATTTTCGTTTTTACTATAAATATGATACTTGTCAAGTCTGTCTTTTTTTTTTTTTTTTTTTTTTNTTTTTTTTTTTTTTTTTTTTTTCTCTCTCTGTGCATATTCATAGCTGCAGGAACACCTTGAAAGGAATAAGCTTTCCCATGTAGCTGCTGAAGATTTTATGCTCCCTAATCCTAAACAGAGAGGCTCTGTAGATATCTTCCTTTTCTGAAAGATCAATCTTAACATGGCACAGCAAGCTTGGGAAAGAAATCCCCAGTTCTTCACTTACCACTAACATGTCAGCCTGTCTGGGATTACAATATTCTTCAATATGACACTATTGGTGATAATTACTGAATGATCTCACTGCAGAGCACAGATGAAATGCAGTTTCTGGGATCAACATAAGCCCACCTGTTCCCTCAGATTTGATTTTTCATTAGTATCTTGTTTGCAGTGTGGCTATTCTTATTAATAGCTCTCACTTTATTATTTATTATGTATTTTCTGTCTAATTTCTTTGTTTAAAGCAACAGAACAAGAGGAAAGAGTTTCAAGTTGTGCTGCTGGAGGTTTAGGTTGGATATTAGGAAAAACTTCTTAGCTGAAAATGTTATCCATTCAAGTACTTAAAAGATGTATAGACATGGTTCAGTGGTAACTCGGCAGTACTAAGTTAATGGCTGGACCAAATGATCTTAAAGGTCTCTACCAACCAAAACAACTCCATGATTCTATGGTAGATGTAATTTTAATTTCTGAATAATTTATAAACTACAATCACATCAACTCTAAACACATTGAAACCTAACAAAAAAACAAACCAAAACAAAAACACAAACAAACAAACAAAGAAAAACAAACAAAAAAAAAACCCCAAAAAGCTAGGGCAAGGATCTTTTCTGGATAAGGAATATAAAAATCAGAGTTAAAAAATTTGCTCCCATATGAAAAGAGCAAAGTACCTACTGATACTTCAGTGTTTGCATGCCACAAGACTGCAGTAGAGTATCAGCTGGAAACAGAGTTATGTCACAAGGATGATTTCTGAAAGACCCTTATGTTTGGTGGAAGACACTGTGAGTAAAGAGAGGCAAGTGAAAGTGATTGTACTCTGTTCACATCACAGTTTTCTGCCCACATGATAAACTGCCATGACAATTCTGGAAAGCCAATTTTTCCTTCAGATCTCCAGAGAGTCTTTTTGCCTTTGCCTATTACTCTTGGGAATGCAAAAATTTCACTTTTTCCACCATACAGACATGTAGGGAAGTTCATCAGATGTAGTGTATGACTAGAAGTCATACACTGCAACCATGTTATGATCGACTTAGATAAAAAATTATTTCTAATAGATAAAAAATGATTTCTGATAGAGTCTGTTCTAGGAGCACTCAAATGTCAAAAAGACACAAGAAGCAGAAGATCAAATTAACACAGGTGAATGTTTTTTTATGATTGCATATAGAAAGATGTTTTCATGACTTTGAGAGTTACAGGGATAGTTGGCAACTCCAACTACTACTGAAAATAATGAAAAGTTTCAATGTTACAAGTTAAGAACAACAAATACCTTTCATTTAACATATTTTAAAGATGTGATGTAAGCTTTTCTATGGACCCAGAAAGCTGAAACAGTTTCTGTCCAGAAACAGCAACTTTCATATTAAATCTTTCTTTCCAATAAACACACCTAGCTAAAACCATGCAGCTGGCATGTAGCTCACATCTATAATGAAAAATTAAGAAGTAGAAGCCCTGTCACAGAAGAAGACAAAATTTAAGTTGCACACCATTAAAGCAGAAATTAATTTAGCTCTGGTGGACATCCTCCTCTCTTTTATCATTACTGTTCTAAAATCAAATAATCCTTGAATGTAAGGCCTGATCAGGCTCTGAGGCAAAAGATACTCCTATGTTTTGACATCTAATGCTTGATCAAAAAAGCAACTATAAAATAATCAAGATGAAATCAATTTTATTTCCAAAGTTTAAAATATTACATTATTTCCAGCTGCTTGCTCGAAGTAACTGCAGAGAGAATAATGGAGCTGATCATTCAGATCAAGGTAATGCAGTTGCACTGAAGATGTAGCAGAAACTGGGTCCTCCCTAGTTTCAAAGAAAGAGAAATGCCAGATGGACAGGCTCCTAAGGAGAAAAGGCTGAGCAGAGAGCAGTTGAGGTCTGGCTCATTACAAATAAGTTTTGTAAAGCTTAAGAATTAAATGGGAGATACTTATATATTTAATCTTGGAAAGAATAAAAATATTTTTCTGTGGGGTTTTGTAACAGTATCACAGTTGCATAGAAGGTATAACATACCAGTGTTCTTGGGGGTTGAAAAGATGTTAGTGATGTTGTTGGCAGAAAGTGAGAAGTATTTGCGAGGGTCTTTTGCACTTAGATTGCATCACAGCTCAATAGTTTAATTTCTCAACTTTCGTATCAGTATTCACATATGATTTACTCATTCCCGTGTCTTTGGTTTGAGGCTCTCAAGCCACTCCAGCATGCCATTTCACAACCTCTGTCTAGCACTCACACTTCACTAGGAGGGAGATAGCCCTTTATCCTACTCTGAACACTCTGAGATGACACGGAGAAAATACATAACAGATTTATCGAAAGATCAAGGCTTTATTACAGGTTTTAAAAACAGAACTGCATTTTTGGTGTTCAGTTGAGGGTATCTGAATGACAAATGCGTAGCACTTGTTCTAGCCTGCAAGATCTTCTTACAAAAAATACGGAAGTATGGCAAAGAGAAATGCATTCTTGAGCCTTATTTTTTTACACCCATGGGACAAACTGATAGACTGATTAAATGCAGAGTGCTTTTTACACATATGGCCTCAAATTGCCTTCTCCTCAACATGTGCTTACGCCTGTGTTAGTTTCACTGAAAATTCCAGGATGCCACCTTGTCTCTTCCTTTCTTTAAGGTTAGTGAAAATATTCCAGCTAAGATTTACTTTAAAGGTGTGTCCTTCATTAAGAGTTGCGACAGTCTTAGGCAAACAGAGGAACAGCAGGTAGGAGGAATTCTTTAGCTACCCAGTGTTCTGTATTTTGTTTTCCAACAGAGAGTCTTAACAATCACCCATTGCGTTAAAAAGCCACATGATGATAATATAAATTCACTGATGCAAGCCAGAGTGCTACAAGCCTTTCTAAATCAACACAAACATATTCCCAGATCCATGTGTAACCACCTGACATGTGTTCCTTCTGTTTTCCTGGGAGCCTTTCCCAAGCCTGGTTGTGCTCAGAGCTGTGGGTGAGTGTGAAAGATCAGAGAAGAGCTGAGGTTCACTGGTGCAAGGCACCAACTGCTCTCTGCAGCCAGACAGCCTAGTTTCTTCCTTAGTTAATGTCAGCTGAGCTGTTCCTCCAACCATACATTCGTACTGCCATATGGGAAGGGAACACCATCCAAGTGTATTGTATGACCTGCAGAGCTTATGGTAGACAATTCAGAATCTGCTAGTCCTGTTGTCAGAATATTATTCTGATCTATGAATTTCTATTGTTGCAGAAGAACTTGCCAGGAGACATGGGACAATGGATGCTGCTGAAGGGCACTCTGGACTTTGGGATTCAGAAGTCCTACCTTCAGTCTCTGACAATCCCAAGTTTATGTTTTACGGAGAAAACCATGACACACTTCTCTGCTTCTTAAGTGAAGCATAATAATAATTACAGATTTAGAAAGGGTGGATTAAGCATTAGCAGTTTGGGTAATTTATATGTCCTAAAGATCGTCCTGTTTGGTATATCTGTAAACATGCAGAACTGAGTGCCTGCATTGTAGAAACAAAACCATTCGATGTACTTCAGCCTCATTTCACGTACTTAAGCATTAAAGGGCACTTACTGCACAGCTTGTTCTCCATAGAAATAAGAAAACTGAACCAGCTGTTTGGATAATGTGCACAGTTGCTGTTTGCACTCTGTGTCCCAGCATCATATATAAACTTTATTTCAGTATAGCAGTATAGCAGTATAGCAAGGTTGGAAGAGACCTCAAAGATCATCAAGTCCAACCCACTACCACAGACCTCAAGACTAGACCATGGCACCAAGTGCCACGTCCAAACGTGCCTTGAACACCTCCAGGGACGGTGGAGCTGTCTGAGAAGGAGTTGTTGAAAGGGTTGAACTGACAACAGGTCCTTTACAATAATTTAAGATCTCAAACAATTCTGTACGCTAACTACTTACCTAATCCATATTTTTAAGATTTTTTTCCTCCCACTGCAGAAATACTTCATGGCTATAAAGGACTTGGAAAAGACAGTTTTTGAATGAGCAGAAAGGTATCTGATTCCCTCTGCATATATGCTGATAGAGGTTATGAGGATCACTGTCAGAAATTTGTGGTCTCTGAATTCCATGCTGGGTTTCTTCTATGTTTGTACTCTCTGTTAGCAAAAATTTGAGAATAAACTAGCACAATAAGAGACCAACTGTGTCATAACCATGTTATGCATATAAATATTTACGCCATTTATTTTGCATTTGTGAGGTCTTCTGATTAGATGATCAAAGAGGAGTGAGGTCTGATTACAGTTTGGAAATTGTTCAGCCTTGCCGAGAACCTGGACACAGGCTAGAGGGGATAGTCCTGCAACTGTACATAGTATAGAATAAAAATACCAAAGAGAAAAGTAGAAGATGCTGGTAAAAATACGGGTGTTTTACATGAAAAATAGAAGAGGACAAATGGTTGGATCTGCAATAAGAATCTGCCACAGAATATTTTGGGTAAAAACACTGTAAGCCTGGAAATACATCAGATGTTTTGTTCAACTTATTTTCAGACTGCCACTTTGTCCTGCAATCCATGAAATTACTTAAAATGTCTAATCTTAAGATTAGATTAAGATAATCAAGTCAGAGCACAAAAAATCAAATAAGAAAACTCACCAAGCATGCCAGTTGGAAAGGCCACTCCACGAAGACAGATTCAACCTGTGAAGCCAAAAAAGAAACAAAACCACAGCAGAGGGTGTGAGGAAAGTGATGAGAGGGAAGAAGTGCAGTGTGAAGAGGTGCAGATGGTGCCAGAGGGTCTTGTATCCTCTACAGAGGAAACATCCAATAGTCATTGAGAGCCTGAGGACATGGCCTCAGGTGTGTGTAGAAACAGAGATAACACACAACTGGGTTGAGGGTTTAGAGGGATCACTGGGACGACCTGTGGACATGGTCTATCTGGACTTCTGCAAGGCCTTTGACACAGCCTCCCACAACATCCCACTCACCAAGCTGGAGAGATATGGATTTGATGAGAGAACTGTTCAGTGGATAAGGAATTAGCTGGAAGATTGCATCCAGAGGGTAATGCTCAATACCTCAATGTCCAAGTGGATACGAATGGTGTCCCTCAGGGGTCTGTACTGTGACCTGTGCTGCTTAATATTTTTATCAGTGAGATAGACAGTGGGATCAAGTGCACCATCAGCAAGTCTGCAGATGACACCAAGATGAGTGGTGCTGTTGATGCACCAGAAGGAGAAGATATAATCCAGAGTGACCTGGACAAGCTGGAGAGGTGGGTCCATGTGATCATGAAGTTCACAAGACCAAGCCCATGGTCCTGCACCTGGGTAGGAACAATTCCATTAATACAGGCTGGTGGATAAGGTGATAGACAGCAGCCCTGCAGGAAAGAACTTGTGGTTGCTGATGGATGAGAATCTGGACATGAGCAGACAGAATGCACTTGCAGTCCAGAAGGTAAATCACATCCTAAACTGCATCCAAAGGAGTGTAGCCAGCAGATCCAGAGAGGTGATTCTGCCACTTTACTCTGGTGAGACCTCACCTGGAGTACCACATCAAGCTCTGGAGCCCTTAATATAAGAAGGACAGGGACCTGATGGAGTGGGTCCAGAGGAAGGCCATCAAAATGATCAGAGGTTTGGAGCACCTCTGCTACAATGACAGGCTCAGGGAACTGGAGTTGTTCCGCCTGGAAAAGAGAAGAGTCTGGAGAAACCAAGTACACAAGACCACCTGCTTCAGATCTAAAATGAAGTATCACATACCTTGAGACAAGATAAACTACTATGGTTAATATTAAAGGTAGAACTACATTAAATGATATTAAACTTATAGAATCAACTTATATAAATAAAATAATTTTTAATTTTTTTTTTAAAGGAAGTGGGGAGAGGGGCAGCAAAGTAGCCTAGAAAAACATTTTATTTTAAGTCTTCATAGCCTACATAGAATTTACCAGGTAGCTAAACACAGGAAACACTCTTAAAAGAACTGAAATTAAACTTCATACTCCTCTATTCAGCAGATACCTTTAGGGGGAGAGAACTCTTACTTTTCAGGTAACCAAAGCTTTCCCGAAAAAGAACAAACACTTTTTCACTCTAACATTAACTCCAAATAGGGCCAAATACCTGAGAGCTTTTATTNCCTGCACCTGGGTAGGAACAATTCCATTAATACAGGCTGGTGGATAAGGTGATAGACAGCAGCCCTGCAGGAAAGAACTTGTGGTTGCTGATGGATGAGAATCTGGAC
>WBNM01018856.1:0-10176 GCA_013399055.1 Ramphastos sulfuratus | reverse complement strand
TGCTGAAGAGCATGCACCATCCTCTCACACAGACTCAGACAAGCACACAGCAAAGGCTGTCTTTGGCCTGCAGAAGTACCAATCTTAGAGTAAGGTCAGGCCACTGAGAGACACAGAGAAGCAGACAAGTGTGCAAAGATTCTGCAACAGTCACACACAGCCTGCTTGCAAGAACTCAGCTATGCACCAGCTCAGGGATGGTTCCCTGTTTATCAGAATGAAACAGAATCTTGTCAGCTGAGGTGGGGGCAAGGAAGTGCACTGACAAAAAGTTGCATTTTATCTTGCCTGAGTGGCTGTTTTGAATTTGCCTTGCCTTTGCACTCAGAGTGTAGCAAGGGTTATAAACAACTATTTTTCAGCCAGACTAGATGAACAACTCATTCAGTACATGAAAACAAGGCCTAATAAGGGCTAAGGGGGGGAGCAGGTGGAGGAAGTAACTCTTTGTTACCCATAAAGAATGGAGGGTTGTGGGAATTGTTGCCACAAAACAAATTTATGAGTCCTTAGCAGAGCTGTGCTTGGCAAGAGGGTACTGTTGGCTAAGTCCTGGAAATGCTCAAGTCAGATGGAACACTGCTATTGACTCTGGTGCAACCAGGCTTCACTTCACCTATTTTGCAACACCTCTTGCTACTCATTTTCCCACCCTGGTTCTTTTGGTGCTTAACAGCCCAGCACACACATTTTCCTGCTCAGTGATCAACTTGAACAGACAAATGTAACTGCTGTGCTGAGCACAGCTACAGCCATGAGAGGGGTGAGAGGGTGCCAGCTTTGGGTACCACTTGCAGGATAGATCTCAAAGTGGGAACTGGCACAGTAAAAAGTCTGCCAAAAGCAGAGCCAGGAAAGCAGTGCTGGTGAGCTTGAGTGAGGGCATTGCACTTTGCAAAGGCCCTGCTTGATGCCCTAGACTGAAGAGCTGCTGTTTGCTATGTTCACATACTGCCCAGAATACCACAGGGACTCTCTAGGTCCCTTCCAAGTGTTCTGTCTGTGAAGCAAAAGGAAGAGTGGTTCAGCAGCTAGATCTGTTTATTGTAAAGTGGAAAGGGTGTTTGCAGTATTTCTTCCCAACACATTCCCCATGCACAAACCTTCATTTTAATTGTCTCTAGAGATTTCTAGGCATAGATTTAGCTGTGCAGTAACACCACACATTGAATTTGAATGACTATAAAGGGCTTGAGGGAATTGTTATAAAAAGCATCATACTCATAGCAAGGATTATTTATCTTTGGATTTCTCATTTCCTCTTCTGGCACAACAGTGGATCAGAGAGTAGATCTGTGGAGCCTTTGCATTTATTGTCTCCTTTCACCTAAACTGTTTCCTATTGAGACCAGTCCCATCATTTATATTTGCAGCACTGCTCCCAAATGAGCTACCCTGTGAATATGCCAAGCCCTGCTGTAAAAGCAAACTGAGACAAACCAGTGGGTTTTACATTGAGAAGAAAGCTGGAGATGGCCTGGTCTATTAATGAGTTACCCTACAAATACATTAGCTAGCCTAAAAACCAGAATACACTACACATTCCCATTTTCCATCTTTGTCATGTTCACAACCTTGTTAAAAATCAGAGGAGAGAAAGAGTTGGGTGCCAAAAATAAATGTGGTGTGTTGAATTGGGAACTTCACAAACACCCCCTCAATTAAAATTTACCAGAGCAGCTCAAATGGATTGGAAGTAAGTTATAGCTGTATTTAGAATAAAGCTAAATTTACAAGCATATATACACAATATATATACAAGCATTTACAATCATAGACAATTTAGAAATAACACAGAAATTCAACCTTCCACTCTGGACAAAGGAAGTCCAGAAGGGACCTACACCACCTTCCCTCTCCATCCATCCAGAAAAGGATAGTGCTGCAGGAAGGTCCCACACCAGGGTAGGCACAATCCCAAGCATAACTCCAGGCTGGGTGGGGAATGGCTGAGAGCAGCCCTGAGGAAAAGGACCTTGGGGTCTGGGGTGATAAAAAGCTTAAGATGAGCCTGCAGTGTGAGTGCAGCCCAGACAGCAACTGTGTGCTGGGCTGCAGCAAGAGCAGTGTGGGCAGCAGGGCAAGGGAGGGGATTCTGCCCCTTTGCTCTGCTCTCCTCAGACCCCAGCTGCAGTCCTGTGTGCAGTTCTGGAGCCCCCAGCACAGGAAGGACANTTTACAGGCAATGATCTAATTTCTCTTACTAGAATATTCCGATCAGCCTTAAACCACTACAAGGTCTAACTCAGCTTTTCTCTGTAAGCCAAGAAATAAAGGCACCCAAAAGTAGCTCCCTGCAGTCTGCAACCTACCCCCTGGTGTGCTGATTTAATTGGAATATTTTAATGAGAGAAATGAGATCAATGGCTGTGAAAAAGGAAAATAAGGTGACATCTGTATTACCAACCTGTTCTGCTGAGCCACATAAAAACACAGACACAAACATAGCTTAGACAGTCTCTGCCTGGCCTCTGCTGCACTAACCCTTCTGCCTGACCCTGAACACTTTCCAACTAACCATTCTGCTTCTTAACCACCCCCTTGCTGACCTTTTCCAACTCACCTTGCACATCAGAGGGAGATCCTGAGGTAAGGGAGAGGATGGGAGGGGGCAGAAAGACGTTTGGGAGCCCCTCCTGGGCACTCTGGCTGCTGGGAGGGGTATTGCATTTCTGTATTACTTTTAACTTGTATGTAACTGTATAATAGTTGTAAACAATTGTAATAGATTGTAAATATTTGCTTGTATNGCAGAGCTGCTGCAGCCCTCTCAGCATCTTGGTGGCCTCCTTTAGACCTGCTCTAACAGTTCCATGTCCTTCCTGTGCTGGGGGCTCCAGAACTGCACACAGGACTCCAGGTGGGGTCTGAGGAGAGCAAAGCAAAGGGGCACAATCCCCTCCCTTGCCCTGCTGCCCACACTGCTCTTGCTGCAGCCCAGCACACAGTTGCTGTCTGGGCTGCACTCACACTGCAGCCTCATGTTGAGCTTTTCATCACCCCAGACCCCCAGGTCCTTTTCCTCAGGGCTGCTCTCAGCCATTCACCACCCAGTCTGTGGTGCAACTAGGTAGGACAGGTACTTAACAGAGACAGCAAAGGCTGTCTCTGAGGGTGCTGCCTGCCTATGTATACCATCAAAGGCTGAAGTAATAGCACCTTCCCTGCACAGACTTCTTTCCTTTGGTAGCTGCAGGAAAGCCTCATCCCCATGGGACTTTATAGGTTGCAAACACTTTGGTCACACCTCATAACACTCTAAGTAAGCAGATATTACACACATGAGAAATTGGTCTGTCAGCATTACATAGTACCTTTATCCCTATCTGACTGAATTGCTCACTAGATAAGCCCCATTAGCAAGAGACAGCAACACATCCACATCTCAGTGTAATCCACCTGTGTTCATACTGTGAATCTAGACCTTACAACAAAACCCTATACCCACACTTCAGGAATTATCCTCTTCACTGATCCACACTTAGCCATACAGCTCTTGTGCTAGGAGGGATAGTTAGGGCAGCAGGAGGTGGGCAAGGATGCTGCACTGTTATTAAGACTTCCAAAAGCTGTTCCCAAACAGGTTACTCAGATTACAGCCTTTATTGCTCCACACTAAGATGGATCACTTGAAAACTTCTCTGCCCCTTTCCTAACAAAGGCATCTTTCCTGGACAAAAGGAAAAGCCAGCCTCCCCCACTATGCATAACTTTTGTTCTTCACCTATCAGATAATCCCCCAGTCAGAGAAGGAAGATACCCGAATACATCTGCATGACTTAAGAGTTCCTACTAAACATTTCAAGTCTGAGAGAGTTAATATTTGGGATGTCATTAATTTGCTCTTAATTAATTAATCAGCTGGAACTCAGTCAGGTAGGCTTTCTGAAGCCTATCTGAACCTTCTTAAGTAGGAGATCAGTAAATTTTACACTGAGAAAAACACAGCCATTGGAGAATGAGGATGGAGCCAGGCTCTGCTCAGGGATGTCCAAAGATAGGACAAGGGGCAATGGGTGCAAGCTGGAGCAGAGTAGCTTCCATGTGAACATAAGGAGGAACTTTTTCCACTGTGAGGGTGGCAGAGCCCTGGAGCAGGCTGCCCAGAGAGGTTGTGGAGTCTCCTTCTCTGGAGACATTCCAAACCCACCTGGGATGTGTTCCTGTGTGACCTACTCTAGGTGATCCTGCTCTGGCAGGGAAGTTGGACTGTATGATCTTTGGAGATTCCTTCCAACCCCTAACATTCTATGATCCTACCTCTATTTAGGAATCCTGGAAAGAAGAGGTGAGGGTACATCTTTGCTGCTGGTGAAATACTTTCAAATATAATCCTGCTACAGTCTGGTAAAATTTACATGAATCATACTATGAAAGCAAACAACTGGATGAAAAAAAATAAAACTATGCAATATTTTATATATTTCTGCTCATTCTTCTGCCAGGTAAGAAGTGGAACCAAACTCAGAGATCAAAACCAAGACAGCAGTGGTATCAAGCCTGTTTGAGAAATATCTCATTAAAAAAAAAAAGCAAACTACTGAGTGCAGTGAATTAACCTAATGCAATGCAGTCACTGAATAGTTCCAATATACAGTCACACACAGTGAAAAGGCTACAAACTGAACAATAAGGCTTTTAATAATAAAGTCCATTAAAAATAAGAAAGGCTAACAACAGGTGAGTAAGGTATAAAGGATAACATTTACAGAAGCAAAGGTCTCATTGCACCTGTAGGTGGAAGTCTTGGTATAGGAACAAGTTCAGTGCCGGCAAAAGCCCTGCGTGGAGAAGCTCTCTTTGACATCTCTTCAGTTCTAAGAGGCTACAACGAAACCAACAAAACCAATCTAACTGTGTTGCCTTTGGGCAGACTAGGATGCACTCTTCTTTTTATACCATCAGGCAGGCAGCTGATATGCCCTGTGGTCACCTGCAGCCAGCAGAAGTTAGCTGCTCCTGTAGCTTCTCATCTCTGACCACTGCTGTTCGTTAGTCTTCTGCTGACAACATTTGTCCCTACAAAGCAGATGAACTTTGACTAGAAAGCCCATCGAGTTCCCAGGGCAGTAGTGCAGCCTCTCTGATCATCTCTGCCCATGCTGTCCACTTGCTCTTTAAGTTGAACCTTTTTGCTTTACAATCCCACAGCACCACATCTGCAGTTGTGACTTCCACGTAACATCAACACTGTCACCTCGAGGTGGAAAAGTTTGGTTGTGCAGCTAGTGAGTAGCAGCATGCACAAGCATGCAGTGAGTGAGATCCTCCCTGGCTCTGCCAGCAGATGCCCTCTCACTGTGTCACTCCCTTCTTGGGACAGCAACCACCACCACATTGCTCAGCTTGCACACTCAGTGGCTTGCATTTCACCAGTGGGTAATTGTACAGCCCTGGGTACCAACAAATATAACAACTATGCTCTTTGAAGCATTTTCCAAATACAAAAATCACTTTGAGCTGCAACACTCATGGCTGAATTATCCTCATGAGAACACCCCATGATGCTTCTGTCTTAGGCAGCTCCACAGACCTAAAGGGTCTTGTACTTCTTTTAGTACAGCTCAGCATCCCTAACAATGCAGAAGCTGGATCACATTTGCTCTTTCAACACTCTCCTGTTACCAAAATCCCAGAGGTGGGATTGATGTGTGAGGTTTTTTGAACACCCAAGGGCTTGAGGGTCTGCCTGTCAAAGATACTGGTGTGTGCTTGGATTGGCTCTGCTATTACCTTATTGCCTTTGAAATGGAAAGGTTGAGTCAGGGCAGCCATTCCTCTTACTCTGCCTGCAGGCCAAGCTGACACTTTGCAGCCAGTTCTAATTCTTCCCTTCCTCTCTGTCACATTTGGAAAGGTCAGCATCTATTTATGTGTTTGCACTGACTGAGATAAAGCCAATTTGGCATGTGCATTATTGCAGAGAGACTCCAGAAAAATCAGGCTCACCACAAGACAACCTGGCTAAGCAACTTGGCTAAGTCATTCTAGCAAACCCAGAGAGACCAAAGCACATATCCAATGACCAACAGGGACAGAAAATAACAATTGAAAAAACCAATGAACTGACAATGACAACCACCTGCACTTGCAGCCCAGAAGGCCGATGGCATCCTGGGCTGCATCAAAAGAAATGTGACCAGCAGATCAAGAGAGGTGATTCTGCCACTTAACTCTGCTCTGGGGAGACCTCACCTGGAGTCCCATGTCCAGCTCGGGAGCCCTCAGCACAGGAAGGACATGGACCTGATGGAGCTGGTCCAGGAGGGCCATGAAGATGATCAAGGGGCTGGAAACCCTCTCCTACGAGGACAGGCTGAGGGAGCTGAGGTTGTGCAGCCTGGAGGAGGCTCTAGGCAAACCTANCTCGGGAGCCCTCAGCACAGGAAGGACATGGACCTGATGGAGCTGGTCCAGGAGGGCCAATGAAGATGATCAAGGGGCTGGAAAACCTCTCCTACGAGGACAGGCTGAGGGAGCTGAGGTTGTGCAGCCTGGAGGAGGCTCTAGGCAAACCTAACAGCAGCTTTCCAGGACCTGAAGTGGGCTACAAGAAGGCTGCAGAGGGACTGTTTGCAAAGGCCTGCAGTGATAGGATGAGAGACAATGGTTTGGAATGAGAGAAGAGCAGATTGAGATTGGATGTTAGGAACAAGTTCTGCATCATGAGAGTGCTGCAACACTGCAACAGGTTAGTCAGAGAAGTGGCTGGAGCCTCATCCCAGGAGATACTCAAGGTGAGGCTGGCCAAAGCTGTGAGCAAGCTGCTCTAGTGGAGGATGTCCCTGCTGACTGCAGGGGGGTTGGACTGAGTGACCTTTGGAGGTCCCTTCCAACCCAAACCATTCTACAGTTCTCCAAGATAAAATACAGCAAGATTCCTATTTAGCTTTGAGTTATTTTATCCTACAAAATTAGTAACTGGTTTAGGACTAAGAAATCACCTGCAAGCACAAACTGTCCTAAGCCCAGCAAAATGATGTGTAAGGAGCCTTTTTTATTTATTCCAGATGAATGTATTCCACAGTTTTTATTATATCGACATAGCTGCAGCCCTTGAGATTCCTGTTTCTCTGAGCATTTCAGAGTATGTTCCGTATTTTAAGAGTGGTTTTAAGCTTCTGAATATGCATCTTCACAAAAATCACCTGTCAGTTGCTAGCAAGCTAACAGACACCACTCTTCAAAGCAGAAGACTGGAAAACTTAGGCAAGGATTTTTCTTGAAACAGAGAGAGAGAGAGGTAGAAAAAAATACTTTAAGATTTAATTACAAATACATTTTCCCAAGCTTTTAAGCCTGGCAGGATTTCACCTGATAAATGTCTATGAAGTTCCTCTGAGCAAAATTCATAGGAATAAGACATCAAGATAGAGACAGTGGTACTTGCAGAAGCAGGGTAGTGAATAGCCTTTGTCAGAAATGAACTTCTGGTCAGTTCATTAAAGGAGTAGCATCTCTAATACTGGTCCTAGAGCTCCTTTCTACCATTCTTCCAGGGTTGGAACATCATGAAAATTCACCTTTTCCACCAACACCCCTGTGAAGCATCTCTCCATCCTCTTTGCAGCATGCTTGGCAAGCCCGAGGGACACTGTGATGGTCTGGGAGTTATCTGTCACACACACACACTGAAATCACCCAGACTAGACTCAGCTATCTGGAAGTTAAGGGATGAAGCTATATTCACAACTTAGCACAACTTAAAAGCAGACACATACACAACACACAGTTATATACAAGTTGAAAGTAATACAGAAACACAAAATCCCACCAAAACAATCAGATTCCCAGGAGGATCCTGACCCAAAGCTCCCTTGCCCCTCTTTCCCTCCCTTCAGCAATAACCAGATCAATCCCCATATAGCTCCCATGGTAAATCTGGAGAGATCTGAGGTGAGATGTCAAAAAAAGATGACAAGAAGGATAAAGGAAATAAAGGGTTAGGTTGGATTAGAGTTAAAGCAGAAGCAACCAAAGACCATCAGAGAGGAGCAGAACAACAACTGAGAACTGAGCAGCGTGTGAGCAGTGTCTGAGCTGTATTTTGACCAGTTCCATTTCTCAGCAGAAGAATGAGGGATACAGGTTACTGGTGTTGGTTGTTTTTTCCCCCCTTTCTTCTCACAGCTAAAGATTTCATTTCTCTCAGTAAAATATTCCAATTAGCCTCAAACCAGCACAGACACTGAAGTCCCAACTACTTAGCTCATGTTGCCCCTCAGCAGTTTCTCTCTCCATTGCTTCCCAGGTCTTTGTTCTTGATTCTAGACAAGTGATAAACTTTGAAGATATGGTTTAGGAGTTCCTCAGATTGTGATTCCTCTCTAACCAACATTTACCTCTCTGAAGAGCCCTATCTGCTCTTTTCTGTGAGAGGAGATGGGACACCAGGTAGGGTGCTAGGTTTGAACCCAAAGACAACCAAATCCTAAGTCCATGACAAAACAGTGACCTCTCTGTGTTAGCTCAGGTGGGGTTTTTCTGAAACACTGGAAAGAATGCACACATTTTGAGCAGCTGCTGCCAACATCTTTGTGTGGTACAAAGCCCTGTCAAGGATTTCAGATGTCTCCAACAAAGAGTGCACTGTTGGAATAACAAATCATACTAATCACCAGAGAAAAGATTTACAGCTGCTACTCTGCAACGTGCCATAAACATTCCACCAGTCTCAAAGGCAGGGAGAGACATTCCTTCCAGCCAGGCAGCCTCTTCCCAGCTGCACTGCAGGAAACAGGCACTCACCATGCCCCTTCCAGCATCTGTTTGTTGAGCTTGCAGGGACACAGCAGCTGGGGAGCACCCCCAGGGAGGCAGAGGTCCATTAACCACTTCAGGCGAGGGGTAGAGCTGATTGACAGGAGAGGGGGCTGGCAGCCTGAACAAGAGACAGCTGTAGCACCACTCCTCCAGATGACATCTCAGCACAGAGACTGGCTGCTCTCGTCTCCTTTTCCCTACACTGCAGTTTCATAGCACTATAGAATCACTCAGGCTGGAAAAGACCCTTGAGATCATCAGCTCCAACCATCAACTCTACCAAGTTCACCACTAAAGCACATTGCTAAGTGCCACATCTAAATGACCCTTAAACACCTCCAGGGATGGTGACTCAGCTCCTTCCCTGGGCATCCTTTTCCAATGCTTGACCACTCTTTCAGGGAAATTTTTTTCACAATGTCCAAACCTTCCCTTGGAAGGGAATTAACTTGGAATTAACCTGGACACCTTCACAGACAGCACATCCACATCTTAGCTAAGCAGATTTGAACTGAAGTGACTGTAGATGAGGGATCATGCTCCCTGCGACCAAAATGCAGAAATCACCTTAAAATAGCTGTACCTTAGGCATTTAAAAAGCAAGGCAGGTGGCCCAATCTCACCCCCTGTATACAGCAACACCTGAATTTTCCAATTAGGAGTTGCAAGCTATGTACAAACCTTTGCTAAGTTTCAGAACACAGAAGTAAAAAAGCAGAGATCACTTTATACTGAGAAAGGAATACACAGTTTCTGGCCTCTTTACACTCAGTTGTGCCACCTCACCATTTAGCATGGCAGTACTTACAGGAGAAAGATTAGAAGTTACTAACCTGTGGGAAGAGTGAGTAAGTTGCATTGTCAATAGTGACAGAGTATAAAAATTCCCCATCAAACCAGAGGTTCTTTCCCATCGGCGAGTTCAGCTTGGTCATAGCAAAGAGCTGCCTGGGGTCACAGCACTCTTCCAGCAGTTTCCTAGTGAGGGCAACCAAAAGAGAGAGAGGAGTGTTAATTAGAGCCTTGCCTTACCTTCCCTGACCCTCACACCTGAGATCCTGCCCCTCACAGCTGCTCCAAAGTCATTTATCTTCCCAGCAGCAGATGAACCACAGGTGACTCTTATTTACTCAAAAAGGGGTCAGAAACGCCTGTTTTAGTGTGGAAAAGAGACAGTAAAAAATGTCTAACTCCATTTGACCTCAGAGTGGCATAGAAACAGAATGGAGATTCAGCCAAAGAAACTCCATCCTTCACAGCCTCTCCTAACAAATAAAATAGCAGTCTCCAGCACAGAGAAAACTCAGAGAAGTTCCTTCAACAATAGATTCTGAATTACAAGAAAATTGAGTCCCAAACCTTATTCATGTCCTTCTAAAACCTCAGTGACATAACTTCATAGAATCATAGAAT
>WBNM01018855.1:22195-35848 GCA_013399055.1 Ramphastos sulfuratus | reverse complement strand
TGACAGTCTTTTCATTTCTTGCTTCCGTTGTTGCTCTGCAACATTTGCCACAGACTCAGCCAGGTGATTGAGTTCTTGCTCCTTGGGAGCTCCCATGAAGTTGAGCAAAGGAGGCTCCCAACCGTTTCGGAAACGCGGGACGTAAGGCGGGATAAAATGGTCTTTGGGCCAATCCGCTCTGTAGGGAAAGTAAATTAAGAGATCTCTGTCAAGGGCCATACAAATATTGCCTTAATAGGCTCCCTAAAAGTCTTTATTAGTATGGAGGAGAGGTTGGGATTACAGTACATGCAGAACTGTGCTACAGAACTGGCAGGAAACATTTACTGACAACTATACTCCCCTGCTGTGCCCTGCGGAGAGGAACTGTTCCTGCTGTAAGGACTTGCCAGTGGAAAAAGAGTCTTGTGCAAAGGATGAGCAATAGAAGGATCACCATAAGCAAACCTACAATTTAACTGTTAGATGGGGAAACTATTACAGTGCTCTATTTGTGTTAAAGAACCAGAGACTGCAGAGAAACAACTGCTTTCTAAGAAGGTCTGAGAGCAGGTATGAAGTGTGCAAGCTTAGGGGGGCTGAGCTGCACCTAGAAGGATAAGTGAACCAATAGCTTGTCCTGACAAAATCCCCAACTCTCTGCTCCAAGGCACAAGAATTATCATCATACTTGCTGTTTTGTAGTCCAAATTGACCTTCTGAAAATACTCTTTATGCTGGTTTGAAGCTAATTGGAATATTTTTATGAAAAGAATTAGATGATAGACTGTGAAAAGCAAACAGTGGTGATGTCTGCTGCACTCACAGGCTTGCTGAGATGTAGAAAAACAAGGACACAAATATAGATAAGAGAGAGAGTCTCTCTCTGGGAGCTGCTGTGTCTTCTCCTCTCTGTGTGTAACCCAATTAACCACTCTGCTTCTAACCCCCCTTGCCCAGCCTCCAAACTCACCTTGCACGTAAGGCAGACTCTGGGGTAAGGCAGAGGGGTGGGGAGAAAGTGGAAGGGTGGTTGGAAGCCCCTCCTGGGGTCTCTGATTTCTGGGAGGGGAATTGTGTTTCTGTATTCCCTTTAACTTGTGTATGTCTGTAACTATTCCTGTCTACTGTGTATATCTCTGCATGTACATTGTGCTGAGCTGTAAATAGAGCTTCAGTCCTTAACTTCCAGCTGGCTGAGTCTAGTCTGGGGGATTTTTTTTTCATAGTGTGTAGGGGGGTGGGTAACTCCCAAACCATCACACTGTTTCTTTTCAGAACTCCCCTGGCATTGCCTATTTGTAATACAAAATTTCTGGAAGCAGAAATGTGCATTACAGCCCTTCCAACAGTCTTGGTGCTGACACTGCTCAAAATTAATGCTCCCAGTCACACAAGTTGCAGGAGCAGTCAGTAATTACCAGCCCATTAGCAGGCCTGAGCTAGGTCACTGACCCTTGAGTTTTATCATTCACCTCTGTTGCTGCAGAATCTCACAGTGTACCTCTAGACACAGAGATCAATCAGACCATTACTTCTAACCTCCATGGGTCAAGCAATGATAGTCTCTAAGTGCTTCATTCTTCACTGCCCAACATAAGCTACTTCTCTTTCCATTAAATCCCTTTCAGGATGGACTAAACACAAGATGATGGTAGCTCCCAAGGCAAGCAGATCATTATTTTACCCAAGGATTAAGGGAGGGGATTCTGCCCCTTTGCTCTCCTCAGACTCCATCTGGAGTCCTATGTACAGTGCTGGACTCCCAGCACAGGAAGGACATGGAACTGTTGGAGCGGGCCCAGAGGAGGCCACGAAGATGCTGAGAGGGCTGCAGCAGTTCTGCTATGAGGACAGGCTGAGAGAGTTGGGGCTCTGCAGCCTGGAGAAGAGAAGGCTTCCAGGAGACCTTAGAGTAGCCTTCCAGGATCTGAAGGGGGCTACAGGAAGGCTGGGGAGGGACTATTGACAAGGTATGGTAATGACAGGACAAGGGGGAATGGGTTTGAAGTGGCAGAGGGGAGATTGAAAGTGGATGTTAGGAGGAAGTTGTTTGCAGTGAGGGTGGTGAGACACTGGCACAGGTTGCCCAGGGAGGTTGTGGCTGCTCCCTCCCTGGAGGTGTTCAAGGCCAGGTTGGACGAGGCCTTGAGTGACCTGTGCTAGTGGGAGGTGTCCCTGCCTATGGCAGGGGGTTGGAACTAGATGATCCTTGAGGTCCCTTCCAACCTTACCATTCTATGATTCTATGATCCCTTCTTTCCCTGCATGGGGCTCCAGTGCTGCAAGGCAATTTCCACTGCCAGTCCCACAACGAGCTGCTATGAAGCCAGCAGAGCCTGAAGCAGGTAAAGGCAAGCGGATGGTGCTTTGCTGGGTAAGCTCTGGCTAATATGAGGAGTTGTAATTCCCACTTCCAGCTCATTTTGTGGCAGCAGATCAAATGATGGGCTCAAAGGATTAATTCAAACATTCCTGGTCCTGCAGCAGAATGAGATCAAGAAGGCAAGGACCCTACTCTGAGGAGGTTTGTCACTCCATGCTCTAGGGCTTTCCCTGCAGCCTTATCAGCAAAACACTCAACTGCTTTTTAATCAGTTGACTAATTAGAGAAATCCACTTGGTAAAGGTTTATGTTCAAAATATTAAATCTAAGAACAGGGATAAAATGAACACAAAATACACAATATGTTTCCAGCTCCAGTGATTGCATCCTTAATCAAATGTAATTTTGCTACCAGAGATGGAGTTAAATGCACTTTGCTAAGTTAAGCTTTTTATTTATCTAAGGACTTTCAAGCTATATATTTATTATATCTATATTATATATTAGATGTATAATATATAATAAAAAATATATGTATAATGAAATTATATATTTTATCTGGAGAGCAGAAGGCTGGGAGGGGAATCTAATCAATGTCTGTAAATATCTGAGGGCTGGGGGTCAGGAAGGGACAGGGACAGCCTCTGCTCACTTGTGCCCTGGGATAGGACAAGGAGCAATGCATGGGAACTACTGCACAGAAGTTCCACCTCAACATGAGGGTGAACTTCTTGACTGGAAGAGTCCCAGAGCACTGGCACAGGCTGCCCAGAGAGGTTGTGGAGTCTCCTTCTCTGGACACTTTCCTGTCTGGATGCTTCCTATGTGACCTGCATTAGGTTCTATGGTCCTGCTTTGGCAGGGGGGCTGGACTTGAAGATCTCCAGAGGTCCCTTCCAATCCCTACCATCCTGTGAACAACAGAGACAGTAGAGAACAACCTGCTAGAGGCCAAAGAAACAAAGTTGTCTTAAATGGCAGAACTTCTTTACTGCAAGGGCCACAGAGCACTGGAACAGGCTCCCCAGAGAGGCTGTGAAGTCTCTTTCTCTGGAGGCTTTCAAGCCCTGTCTGGATGTGTGTCCTATGGTCCTGCTCTGGCAGGGGGGTTGGACTCAATGATCTGTGGAGGTCCCTTCCAATCTCTAATGTCCTGTGATCTTGTGAGTTACTTCAAAAACCAAAAATGCATAAAAGAGTTTATTTTTAGCTAAACTTAAACATCATAATGAATACATTAAGTGCAACCTAAAGGATATGCTCACAACATGGTTTGGGGCAATAAAGAGTGTTTAAAATGTAGAAACATTTTCTTTATAGCATCATGATGCTTTTGAAGTAGTCAAGACATAGTAATTTTTTTGCTTTTCATAATGATTGGAAACTGAAAACAGAAATCTGCATCATGTTACTCAATACATTGTCACTTTTTATTTCAGCCTCCTCAAATTGACTTTTAATGAAGTCCAGATAGCTGGGTTGGAAAAATAATGGTGAAAAAAAAATCCCCACAGAAACATGCAAGACAGTTCAGATATAAATTCTGCCAAGAGGTTCTACCAAGAGATTCCTGATCCTATGAAGAGAAGAAACATTTTTGTACTGTATTTTCACTCTCCCTGAGACTCCCTAAAAACAAACCACACCCAAATCCCTCTGAGGCTCAAAGATTTCCCCTTTAAAAGCTTTTGAAGAGTCAAAACCCTAATAAACTGAGTTTATTGAGGGGTGGATATTCTACCTAAGCTCATGTCCATAAACTTAAGTTTAGAGATCAGGCCTGAAATAGGCAAAGGCTTTTTCTCACCTGGCTTTGGTCCATGTGTCACCCAATGACATCCACAACTGTCCTTCCTCACTGGTGACAGTGTAGCGCAGAAAGTCTATCGTATCTTTTGTTAAGAGGGGGCTGAGTACTGTGCCAGCCAGCTCTGGACCTCCTGTTGTCTGTACCACCTAAAGCCAGGCATGAAAACAATACCAGGAATGTACACAGGGTCATGCTGTGAAAACAAGTTCTAATTCAGTACTCCACAAGCCCTCCCCCAGTGCCTCCCCAAAATCTTGGGAGAAGTTATCCATGTTTCTTCATGTCCTAGAGATCAGCTAAAGCATTTATTGCAGGAGAACTGATGTGCTCTGGTGGTCAGGAGGGGCAATGTCATTCTGGGGTGTGTTAGAAGGGCTGTGGTTAGTAGGTCAAGAGAGGTTCTCCTGCCCCTCTGCTCTGCCCTGCTGAGGCCACATCTGCAGTCTTGTGTCCAGTTGTGGGCTCCCCAGTTCAAGAGGGACTGCTTGAGAGAGTCGCAGAGCCACAAAGGTGCTGAAGGGAATGGAACAGCTCTGTTAGGAGGAAAGCTTGAGGGAGCTGGGGCTGTGCTGCTGGGAGAGGAGGGGACTCAGAGGTCACCTCAGCAATGGGTATCAATATGTGCAGGGTGATTGGCAGGAGGCTGGAGCCAGGCTCTGCTGGGTGATGCCCAATGACAGGACAAAGGACAATGGGTGGAAGCTGAGGCATAGGAAGTTTTCTTTAAACATGAGGAGGAATTTTTTCCCTGTGAGGGTGACAAAACACTGGAACAGGCTGCCCAGGGAGGTTGTGGAGTCTCCCTCTCTGGAGATATTCAAAACCCACCTGGACACATTCCTGTTTGATCTGGTATAGGAGATCCTGCTCTGGCAGGGAGGTTGGACTGAATGAGCTTAAAGGTCCCTTCCAGCCCCTGACATTCTGTGATTCTGGTCATCAAACATTTTATATCTAGATCCATTTTTGGCAGTGTTGGTTTTATTCTACTGATCAAACCCTTATCTACTTCCCTGAGATGCCTGGTTATGCTTCCAACTCTCCTCTTGCACTGTGTAAAGCATCTCAATATGTTATTAAATAAAAGTTTTGATGGCAAACCATAACACAGAAAGCTAAAGATGCTTTAAATAAATATATTTGAAAAATGGGAAGATAGGCAGAAAATTCTCTGAATGATTTTTCTGAAGAGAATTTCACCCTGAAACACACATTTCTCCTCAGTTATTGTCCAGGGACACAACATTTCAATATTGTTACCCTTGAAAAAAGGTTACAGAGCACATAAATGCAAGAGTCCTGAAGGAAAACTTTGAGGAGCATTATAAAACCTTACCATATGTAGTGGGGTAAAGAGAAAATGAACCAGCTCAGCTGCACTGGGATTCTGGATGTGGAACTTCAGTTTGGCCTGAAGGAAAGGGAAAATGGTACACTTTAACAAGCAGTTAACTTTTACAACAACAAATACTAGTCTAAAAAAGGCCAGCCCTGCTCAGACCACAGGTCCACCCAAGCCCAGTGTTTTATCTGCAACATCTCCTCAGTGCAAGTGTTCATTCATCCAATTGCTTTTGCATTCGTTTACATCTCTAGCAGCTACTGTGCAAAAAACAAAAAAGGAAAAAAAAAGGAAAAAATAAAAGAAAAATAAAAAAAAAGAAAAAAACAAAGAAAAAAACCAAAAGAAAAAATAAATAAGAAAAAAGAAAAAAGATAAAAACCCAAATAAATAAGAAAAAAGAAAAAATAAGAAAAAACAAAAAACAAAAAAAGAAATAAGAAAAAAAATTTTAAAAAAGAAAAAAGAAAAACAGAAAGAAAAAAGAAAAACAGAAGAAAAAAGAAAAACAGAAGAAAAAAGAAAAAGGAAAAAGGAAAAGGGAAAAAGGAAAAAAGAAAAAATAAAAAAGGAAAAAAGGAAAAAGAAAAAGGAAGAAAAAAGAAAGGAAAAAAAAAGGAAAAAAAAAGAAAAAAAAAGTTCCACAATAGAATAGTTTCTTTATAAACATGCATCTCCTTTGGAAATTTGCCATCTCTTAGCTTCATTTGTATTCTGTAGTTCCTTTTCAAAATGAAAATGGAGCAACCAATCTCTGCTTGCTTTTCCTGGATGTGGTGCTTAGGGCTATGGTTTAAGGTGAATCTTGTAGAGTAGGGTTCTAGGTTGGACTTGGTGATGCTGAGGGGCTTTGCCAGCCTGCATGTTTCTGTGATTCTGTGATTCTTCCTCAGTGTAATACAGCTGCTTACAAACTGCATGCCATGCTGGGATCCCTCAGAGGTAACTGCTTGTCATTGTGCCCCTCAGGGTCCCATTTGGGTCCCTGAAATGAATTTAAAAATTATCAGCATTGCCCTAATCACTTCTCTCCCTCTGTAAGGCAGCTTGAAAGAGACCATACTGTGTGGTCTCCTGACTTAGCTTTTGGAATAGATGGATGAAGTTTATCAATATGTGCAGGGTGAGTGCCAGGAGGCTGGAGCCAGGCTCTGCTGGGTGATGCCCAATGACAGGCCAAGGGGCAATGGGTGGAAGCTGAGGCATAGGAAGTTTCATTTAAACATGAGGAGGAATTTTTTCCCTGTGAGGGTGACAGAAGACTGGAACAGGCTGCCCAGGGAGGTTGTGGAGTCTCCCTCACTGTAGATATTCAAAACCTACCTGGATGTGTTCCTGTGTGATCTGGTATAGGAGATCCTGCTGTGGCAGGGGGATTGGACTGGATGAGCTTGGGAGGTCCCTTCCAGCCCCTGACATTCTGTGATTCTGTGCTTCTATCAAGAGAGGCCCCTTCAAAGAAGGCTTCTGTTCATATGCCTGTAACCCTATTTTCATTTGCTGGGCTTTAGCACGTTACCAGCTCTTCAATTTGAAACCAGTAATCTCTAGTGACCACTNACCTATTTTTCCTTGGCCCCCCCCCCCCCCCCCCCCCCCCCCCAAAAAAAATGGTTTTCATGACCATTTTGTCCACAATTAAGCCTTTTCCAAATAAATATGTGCATTATCAAGATTAAATACTTTTTTTTCTGACACAGCTTCCTGGGAGGGTTTATTTTATTTACTGCTCATGCCTTGGCCCTGCAGGCTCCAGAAGAAAGCAGCATGCCAGCAAGTGTTTTTAAAAGCCATAGCAGTTTATACTGCATCTTGCCATCTGTTTCCCAAACTGCTTTTGGCTAACTTCATTCCACTTTTACATCTAGCCTTCCAGAGAGT
Organism: Ramphastos sulfuratus; assembly: GCA_013399055.1. Taxonomy (NCBI): domain Eukaryota; kingdom Metazoa; phylum Chordata; class Aves; order Piciformes; family Ramphastidae; genus Ramphastos; species Ramphastos sulfuratus. Next base: position 28,510 of record WBNM01018855.1, on the reverse strand, counting down.
GACTGCAAGTGAAGAAAGGAGAAGGATGTGGATCTATTTCTAATAACTTCCTATACATTGTTCTTCAGCCATAACAACTTTCTTTTGGTCTTTTTAAAGTGTTTGTTTGTTGTTTTTTTTCTTTTTGACAGATGGTAGGCATCTTCTGGGAGTTTCCAACATGGTATTTTAAAACTGTTTCCATTCAACTGGCAAAGATTCCCTTCTTCTAGCTACTCCTTCTATTTTAAAACTAGATTCTTGATTTTACACAGCTCATAAAGCATCAGGAAGTGAAATTTCAGGCTTTAGTGGGACATGCACCGATGCTGAAGTAAAGCACTGTTACAGCACAGCTTTTGCAAAGCAATGTTNAGGTGTCCCTGCCTAGGGTAGGGGGTTGGAACTGGATGATCCTTGAGGTCCCTTCCAACCTTACCATTCTATGATTCTACAATTCTATGCTCCTGAGCACTAAACCAAGAACTGTTTCTTCTCCTGTGTGGCAGACAGATTCAAAGATGCACATTGTTCTTGGGTGGAAAAGTAATTTAAATGCAGAATGTGGTAAGAAGGAAGAATGGGGGGGGGGGAAATGAACATTACAAGCACTATTACTGAGAAGCATCAGCATGTTCTAAAACATCCATGGTCAGAATCACAGCATCCAGTGTAGGGTTTAAATAAAAAATAGATATTCTTAACATTTCTAAATATCTCCTACAGCTCTTGCAATCAGAATTCAGCCCCCAAGAGGAAGAAAAAAGCTCATTTGTCTCAGTGAATGCAAGAACAATTATCCCTGTTGGCATAGCTTCCCCAGCAATTGGGACAGGCAGTATGTGAAATTAAATGCTTTGAAGGTGTCCTGCTTGCCACATTCCTTTAATAGCACTTGCAGAAGAGGAGATGCCAGGACAAGGCTCTTGAATCAGTGTCTCTGCTTGTTGAGAAGCTATAAAGTGACAGTAATTTGTCAGATCAAGTGTTCTGAGGCCATAAAGGTCCTAAGTAATGATGGCAACCAGCACAGAGGGTCTGATGGGCAGAGCTGAATAAAGCTAAATTAAGACCACAGATGGTGATGCTGGAAAGCATGGAACAGAACCGTGACCCAAACAGACATTCCTAGAAATTCTTTTTATGATCTAAGCTCAAATTGCCCAATTAAAAAGCTTTAAAGAACCAGGAAAAGAAGAAATACTACAATGCTGAATAAGAAATATGCTGATTTAGTCACTGTGTAGAGCATCCCGAAACTGGCTTAAAGGTTACCCTCTACTCTGGCCCAAGTCCAGCTTTGGGTGCCAAAGGAAAAAGCCAACATGTGAGGCCAGTCAAGCATCAGCTGAGCTATCATCAAAGATGATCAGAGGGCTGGAGCAGCTCTGCTGTGAGGACAGGCTGAGAGAGTTGGGGCTCTGCAGCCTGCAGAAGAGAAGGCTTCCAGGAGACCTTAGAGTAGCCTTCCAGGATCTGAAGGGGGCCTACAGGAAGGCTGGGGAGGGACTATTGACAAGGGCTTGTAATGACAGGACAAGGGGCAATGGGTTTGAAGTGGCAGAGGGGAGATTTAGACTGAATGTTAGGAGGAAATTCTTTGCAGTGAGGGTGGTGAGACACTGGCACAGGTTGCCCAGGGAGGTTGTGGCTGCTCCCTCCCTGGAGGTGTTCAAGGCCAGGTTGGAGGAGGCCTTGAGTGACCTGTACTAGTGGGAGGTGTCCCTGCCTATGGCAGGGGGTTGGAACTGAATGATCCTTGAGATCCCTTCCAACCTTACCATTCTATGAAAACAGACTTGTTGCTCCCTGCCTTGCACCACTACATCCACTAGCAGTCACTTACCAGAAGATTAAAGCCATGCTTAAATTTTTGGAAGCAGTCAACAAATTCGTCTGGAGGTGGTGGTTTTGCACGGAGAGTAAGAACTCCCTCTGGTAAACAGAAAGAGATTTTTATTTATCCACTTAAAAGGTGTATGATTTCTATAATTACTACAGGAATGGCAACCATAAATACATAATAAATGTACCAACTCACAGAGTTTTCTAAATACAGAGCCACAACAGTGCACATATCCTGCAGCCATCTCTCTAGTTCACTCCCCACTGACTTGAAGCAAATGTTTTTCAGAGGTTTCCCTCTAAGTGTATACTGCAGAGGGATTTTTTATGCTCAAATTGAAAGAAAATCACTACATTCACAATAAAAAGAACAACACAACTCCCCACATTTCAGGCTAGATGCTAGGAAATATTTCTTCCCAGAGAGGATTTTCAAGCACTGGAATGGTCTGCCCAGGGCAGTGGTGGAGTCACCATCCCTAGAGGTGTTTAAGCAGACTGTGGAGCTGGTGCTTAGTGACATGATTTAGTCTTGACCCTTCAGTGCTTGTTGGATGAGATGAGCATTCAGCTTTCTTCCAACCAGATGTTTTCTGAGCTTCTGTGATTTGCTACCTACTTCAACTGTCCTTTGAGAAACAGTACTGTAAACAATAACATAATTACAGCAAGACAACCTCCTACCTCCAGGTCCTTTCTTTTTACTTTTCTTACTCTTCTTCCTTTTAGAAAGTTCAGCAAATGCTTCAGCAGCTTTTTGAAGTTTAGTAACAAAATACTCAATGTCATCCAAAATATGGTTCAGAATTTGCTGTGGCAGAAAAGAAAGGGAACAGTTTCTCTACAGGACCTACAGCAGAAATACTCCAGAAATCAACATGACTACACTCTCAGATACCAACAGCTTCCTTGCAAAAAAAGTCCTTGCTAGAACACTGCTTATTTAGATTTGTTATGTTTCTAATGTTACACACTTGTAATGCATTTAAAATCTTAAGTGTTTTTTAAAGCTTAGGGCCAGTGGAAGGTGGGGGTGTCTTTAAATCTAAGCAGCAAGCTAATTAAATTTTGATTGGAATGACACAATTCATCAATAGATCCTCTTCTCTTACATCAAATGGAAAAAAAAAATCAAATTGTTTCTGTAAAGGCAGCATTTTCATAAACAGTGTAACATAAGGTTGCCCAGGGAGGTTGTGGATGCCTCCTCCCTGGAGATGTTCAAAGCCAGGCTGAATGAGGCTTTGAGTGACCTGGCTAGTGGGAGGTGTCCCTGCCCATGGCAGGCAGGTTGGAACTAGATGATCTTCAAGGTCCCTTCCAACCTAAACAATTCTATGAATCTAGGAATCTATAACATAACATAAACAGAGTAAACTCCATCATCTCCTTTAGCATGACAAAGCTGTTTGTGAAATGGCAGAATGCCTTTTTGTAAAAGTTCTCTTAAAAGAGTTGTCTTCAAGGAGCAAGTGGAAGAAAAATGACAGAGCCCCGAGGGAAAGCAAATTAACACCAATTCAGCAGGCCCCCAAAATGCCTTCCTGATGTTGCTGAGGACAGCATCAGAGTAGAAAAGCAGAAAAGATAGAACAAGCACTATTTGACATTGCCTGTATCATAAGGCTTGCCCAATGCTATTGCTTATAGGCAATATCAGAAATGATCACATAATGTTCATTTTCCAGATAAGTCACATTAATGGAATTTAAGCTTATCCTTATATGGTTTTCTGAATCTGATCTAACACATCAAAATAGTATTTATATATTTCTAGCTCTTTACAGCAAAAAAAAAAACTTCTGATCAACATTCAATACCTTTTTTTAAGGGGAAAAAAAAAAAAAGACAACCTATTCATTTTTAAGGTCTACTGTACATAGTCTGCCTCAGAAGCTTTCCTCTACAATTGAATTTCCCATGTGGAAAAAGCCTTCCCACAACACAGAGCTGCAAAATTTCACAGCTGTTAAGCAGTATCACTTGTAATGTCTCACTCACAACATCTCTGTCAATCCTGGCTGCCATCATCTCTGCTGTCTCTTCATGATCATGGTATTGCCGAGGTTTTTCAACTGCAGGGAAGGCAAGGGGAGAATAAAACCATCCAAAAAACCCCCAACAATAAACAACAACAACAACAAAAATATCTAATAGCTCACTAGTTTAACCATGCAGGTCATTATAAAGGTAAATATATATATATATATAAAAAAAAAAAAAAATTAGAATAAGAATGCTGATCCCCAAATCACCTTTAATCCATAATTATACTTTTTTAGTTGTCTGAAATATCTGACCAAAGTTCTTCCTATCAGTAAATTAGTGATGCTGCCTTCAGTAGAGTTATGACAGCACTGATTACTCTGAATACAGACTGGAGGATGGGTGGCTGGAGAGCAGCTCAGCTGAGAGGGACCTGGGAGTACTGGATGACAGCTGAACATGTGCCAGCAGTGTGCCCAGGTGGCACAGAAGGCCAATGGCATCTTGGCTGGTACCAGGAACAGTGTGGGAGGCAGGACCAGGGCTGTCATTCTGCCACTGTACTGGCACTGGGGAGGCCTCACCTTGAGCACTGTGTGCAGCTCTGGGCTCTCACTGCAAGAGAGAGATTGAGGTGCTGGAGTGGATCCAGAGGAGAGCAACGAGACTGGGGGACTGGAAGGGAAGGCTGCTGAGGAGAGGCTGAAGGAGCTGAAGGAGCTGGGGTTGCTTAGCCTGGACAAGAGGAGACTTAGAGGGGACCTCCTCACTCTCTACAACTACCTACAAGGAAGTTGTAGTCAGGTGGGGCTCAGGCTCTTCTCACAGGCACCTTGTGACAGGACAAGAGGGCATGGTCTGAAGCTGCACCAGGGGAGGTTTAGGTTGGATATTAGGAAGCAGTTCCTCATGGAAAGGGCAATTAGGGACTGGAAGGGACTGCCCAGGGAGGTGGTGGAGTCACCATCCCTGAGGGTCTTTAAGAAAAGATTGGATGTGGCACTTGGTGTCATGGTTTAGCTGATGTTGTGGCGTTAGGTTACAGGCTGGACTTGATGATCTCAGAGATCTTTTCCAGCCTTGGTGATTCTGTGACTCTGATTGTGTGAAGGTCACTGCATTTGCATAAAAGCCCAGGTTAAAATCCATAGCCCACCCCCAGCACTAAAGACAAGCAGAAGCAGCTCTGAACAGCAAATCAGAAAATGGCTAAGTGCAAGTAGATGACAAGTCAGATTCTGACAGTCAGGTCTTATTCCCCAGAGCAGGCAACTGTGGCTTGGGGGCATTTGGAACTAGACTGGGAGAATAATCCTGCTTGCTGCCAGCAAGGACAGAGGGGTGACCCAGTACAGCTGTTTCTCTCTCTGGGTTCAGTTAGAGTCATCTTTATGAAAGTGATCTTCCAGATGATTTTTGGTAGCACCGAGCACCATAAAAACCTACTGCCCACAACAACTGTTTGCCACCGTGCTGCGTGGCAACAGGCTCCCAGAAACACTCACAGTCCCCCTGCTCAGCAGCCCAGGCAGACCAGGCTGCCACACGGCTTCTCACGTCCACTTGGGTGATGGTGCCCGGTGGCACAGGGGCAGGCGCCTGCGGTGGCGGTGGGATGGCGCTTTCAGCTTTGGAGAGCATTCTAGAGGAAGAGAAGAAAGCCCACGAGTGACACTTGAAGGGAAAACATTCCACTTTCTAGTGCTTAATGGGAGGAGACAAGGAGGCTCCACAAGGACCTCTTCACTGCTGAGCATGCTATGGACTTCCCAAGTAAGCAGCACTTAAGAGTGTGATGTGTAAATACACTAAACACAGCAGGAAACTCAACTCCATCACGGGGTTAGCAAATCTCTGTCACCTGGCCACATGGTGTATTGGTTTGAGTTTAGTTTCCCAGGGGAATCAAAAACATATATATATATATCTAACGGAAACCAATACAGTAATAGGAGGATGCCTTCCCCTCTCCCATCCCTTTTTGGAAAGGAAGAAAAGAAAGGAGGAGACAGAAGGGGTAAAACCACCCAAAGAACAGTCTGGATATGATTTCATAGAATGGTAAGGCTGGAAGGGATCTCAAGGATCATTCAGTTCCAACCCCCTGTCATAGGCAGGGACCCCTCCCACTAGCACAGGTCACTCAAGGCCTCGTCCAACCTGGCCTTGAACACCTCCAGGGAGGGAGCAGCCACAACCTCCCTGGGCAACCTGTGCCAGTGTCTCACCACCCTCATTATAAAGACCTTCCTCCTAATTTTGAGTCCCCTGGGAAGCTTAAACTCAAACCAATACACCCAAGAAGTGTCATACAACATTTTACAAGGCCTTGTAGAGATAGTACAAGGAGTAAAGGCATTCAGCTACAAAAGGACAGATTTAGACTGAATATTAGGATGAAATTCTTTACACGGAGGGAGGCGAGACACTGAAACAGGCTGCTCAGAGAACGTATGGATACCCCTCCCTGGAAGCATTCAAGGCTTGGCTGAATGGGCCCTTAAG
>WBNM01018855.1:7000-19487 GCA_013399055.1 Ramphastos sulfuratus | reverse complement strand
GACCCCCCCCAAACTAGCCTCACTTGCAGCTTTAACAACTTTAGACCCCCCCAAACTAGCTTCACTTGCAGCTTTATTTAACAACTTTAGACCCCCCAAACTTTCATTTACTTGGACCTACAGAGTATTTCTGTTGTACATTTAAATTCTGAACTACTACATATGCAGAACCCAGACATGCAGTGGTATCCTCTGGCAAGCAGTATTGATATCAGCTGTTCCTGGCACCAAGGTGGAATCAGGAAAGGTAAGTATGACACTAGAAATTTGATAGAGGATGAGATAATTATGAAAACAAGGCTGCTATATTAGGTTTTGGAAGTAGAAGGGAAAAAAAAGAGCAAAAGACATCAGGCAGACTTGGAAAGCTTCTGAATGTCTCACACTTTTTGATGACCCTATATGCCACCCAGAAGTCAGGTTTTTACCTCAGTGTTTCAAGCCTCTTCTTCTGTTTCCCACTTTTGCTGTCACTGATTGCACTTTCGATATCTTCATGAATGAAGGTAGCCTAAAGGGACAGAAGTAAATCGGTTATATGCTGGACTACCCAAACACAGGAAATAAATACCTCCTCCTGCAAATGTTTTAGGGCATCTTTAGCTTTAGAGTCACAATCATAGAATCATAGAATGGTAAGGTTGGAAGGGACCTCAAAGATCATCCAGTTCCAACCCCCTTCCATNTTCCATGTCCTTCCTGTGCTGGGGGCTCCAGAACTGCACACAGGACTGCAGCTGGGGTCTGAGGAGAGCAGAGTAAAGGGGGAGAATCCCCTCCCTTGCCCTGCTGCTCTTGATGATCTGGACTTGATCATCTCCCCTATGAAGAAAGACTGAGAGCCCTGGGGTTCTTGAGAAGGCTGAGAGGAGATCTGATCAGTGTCCATAAGTATCTGAGGTGTGGGTGTCAAGTGGATGGGGCCAATCTTTTCGGTGGTGTGCAGCAATAAGACAAGGAACAATGGATGCAGTCTTGAACATAGAAGGTTTCACCTCAACATAAGGAGAAACTTCTTTACAGTGAGGGTGACAGAGTGCTGGAACAGGCTGTCAAGAGAGGCTGTGGATTCTCCTTCTCTGGAGGCTTAAAAAACCACCTGGATGCATTCCTGTTTGGACTACCCTGCTTTTGGCAGGAGGCTTGGATTCAATGATCTCTGGAGGTCCCTTCCAACCTCTAACTCCTATGACTCTGTGATTCCAGAACACCCTAACAAATCCCATTTATTTGAAAGTTCTGGAATAAATTCCTTTTACACAAACAGAAGAAGCACAAGGCTATTATCTGGGACTTGGTATTTTTGTCAGTGTTCCAATCTCCAGCATTATCATCAGATGAAGATGTCATCTAGATACCAAATTTGTCTGAACAGCTGTAATTATCTCAACTCAACTATTACTGCATAAGCTATTTTTTTCCCCTCTGCATATGTAATTTTTGTTTTTCTCAAGACACTGGAACAGGTTGCCCAGGGAGGTTGTGGCTGCTCCCTCCCTGGAGGTGTTCAAGGCCAGGTTGGAGGAGGCCTTGAGTGACCTGTACTAGTGGGAGGTGTCCCTGCCTATGGCAGGGGGTTGGAGCTAGATGATCCTTGAGGTCCCTTCCAACCTTACCATTGTATGATTCTATAATAATTTTGGTGTTGGAGTTTTTTTGTTTGTTTTCAAAAGGCCCTGAGGTTCATGGTAGCTCCTAATCAAAAGCAGGTAAAAGACAAGGGAGAAAGACCTTATTCAAACTGCCAAGTCTCACAAGAAAGAAACAAAACTTATGGTATGGCCACAGACTCAAACAGTATTTCCAAGCCATGATAACACTCTCTGCATTTTTATTTGTACACAGAGGAACAACTTCAAAAGATGCAAGTCTGGAAAAAAAAAAAAGAGGGGAAAAAAAAAAAAAAAAAAAAAAAAAGGAAAAAAAAAAAAAAAAAAAAAAAAAAAAAAAAAAAAAAAAAAAAAAAAAAAAAAAAAAGAGGAAAAAAAAAAAGAGGAAAAAAAAAAGACCACCTCTACACTTTGGGAACCTGGATCAAATTAGACCTCAAAAAAAGGATCTCTGCATTATTTATCACAATGCCACCTGAACTTCTCACAGGATTCCAATTTTCACTGCAACAGCAAATTCTGTGCAGCAAATCACAGGATTAACCAGTCATCTTCACACCACTCTCACAGTGCCAACTTCAAAACAGTTGCACACAGGGTGAGTGGCAAGCTGTTGTTCTGAGACAAAGATGTGAACTACTACAAAGGAATTTTATTTTTTTTTAATCCCTTTGAAATGATGAATTGGAATTTAAAAAAAAAATACCAATTATATAGCATAGCCAGCAGAGAGGAAAATGTATATTCCTGGAAATAAAGTATTCCAGAATGCATTTTAAAAACTTATTTATGCTTGAAGGAAATGAGAGATCAACAATCTCTTGTTTTGCCCCTCCTGCAGTAATATTTTCCTTTTCATTACCTCTCCAGCAGAGACACAGAGAGGTGAGGATATAGAGAAGATTGAACTGATCAGTGACAAAGAACAGAAAAAGAGGGAAAGAATAGATGAGACTCAGGGCTCAGATGAGTTCTTTGTAGGTTAGAAAATAAATTTGAGATAAATCACACTATTTTACAGCACTTTCTTCAGAAGCATGAATGCAAACCATATATGTGTGTGTGTATATCTATATTTATCTATATATCTCTATACCTATACCTCTCTCTCTCTATCTCTCTCTCTCTATATCTCTCTCTGTATCTATCTCTCTAGATTTATCTATCTATCTTGATCTCTATCTCTATCTCTCTATCTCTATCTCTATCTCTCTATCTATCTCTATCTCTATCTACCCATCTATCTCTACCTATCTCTCTATCCCTACCTGTATATCTCTATCTCTATCTGTATCTATCTCTATCTCTGTATCTATCTCTGTCTATCTATCTATCTATCTCTATATCTCTACCTGTATCTATCTATCTCTATCTCTATCCCTCTTTATCTATCTCTATCTCTTTCTATATCTCTATCTCTATTTCTATCTATCTCCATCTATCTCTATCTCTATCTCTCTGTATCTATATCTCTCTTTATCTCTATCTATCTCTATATCTCTCTATCTCTACCTGTATCTATCTCTACCTGTATCTATCTATCTCTATCTCTTTATCTCTATCTCTATCTGTATCTGTATCTATCTCTCTCTCTCTCTCTCTCTCTCTCTCTCTCTCTCTCTCTCTCTCTCTCTCTCTCTCTCTCTCTCTCTCTCTCTCTCTCTCTCTCTCTCTCTCTCTCTCTCTCTCTCTCTCTCTCTCTCTCTCTCTCTCTATCTGTATCTATATCTATCCAACTATCTCTATCTATCTCTTTATCTCTATCTCTATCTGTCTCTCTATTTGTATCTGTATCTATCTCTATCTCTATTTCTATCTATCTATCTATCTATCTATCTATCTATCTCTATCTCTTTACCTCTATCTATCTATATCCCTATCTATCTGTATCTATCTCTATATCTACCTCTATCTCTATCTCTATATATCTCTACCTATATCTATCTCTCTACCTCTATTTCTATCTATCTATCTATCTATCTCTATCTCTATCTATATCTCTATCTATCTCTATCTCCCTCTATCTCTACCTCTATCTCTATCTACCTACCTACCTATCTCTATGTATGTTATCTTCCAGAGCTTTTCTCATTTGAAAACTTAACAGCTACAGAGCCCAGGAATCAATAATCACAAAAACACCACATGCACTAAGGATTCATCTTACAAACTGGTCTGCTCTCTTGCAAGCCATACCTCACTACATTTACAAGCATTAAAAGTAGTGCTGGTATCATAAGTGCATTAAACTTAAAGCCTATTTATAAGCATGAAAGAATTCTTTTCTATCAGTCAGCTCATTTGACTCTACCCATTGTATGTGCAAAGGTCCCCCAGTTCAAACAAATCAGAGCAGATCTCCCATTATCATCTTACCTTAATCTTATCACACTGGAAAAGATGCAAATCAGGCTTGTTTTGGGTCGGCTCTTTACATACTAATGCAAGAATTGAATTGTAATTGCATGCATTCATCACAGCTTGGCAATGCTGAATTGTGCTTAAGGGAAAATTCTCCAGTTCATTCTGTCAGAAAGGAGAAAAACACAAACCCAAAAATGAAACACAAACAGAAAACATCACCTTACTATACAGTGTCCTGATCTCAGCAAACCTGCATGAGGTAAAAAAAAGGAAAGTGATAATAAGCTAATTAAAATGCTGAATCTCACATACATCATTTTTCTGCCCATTCCCTTTTTCTCCCTCTCTGTCTCTGAAAATGAGGCTGCCACTCAGAGATCTTACCTTTGATTCCAAGTCCACCAAACTGACAGCTTTGTCATCCACTTGAAGAATCATATCTTGAGTCCACACTTTGCCTTTGGCATCCAGCAATTTCAGCTTTCTTATTCCATCATCTACTGTAATCATTGCCTCTTTTCGGTCCAGAACAAAGGTGGTCAAGTGCTAGAGAATGGCACATAGATTTAGAAAAGAATAACTCTAATTTTCCCTACTTCACACCAGTATCAGTATTCAAATTGCAAGGCAACAGCAGTAGTAATTACTCAGGAATAAAAGCACCTTCCTATATGACAGATCCTGCCAACAAGCCATAAGAGAGGTTGTTTAGTCCCTAATGTCATTTTAAGTCAACTGCTATTTGTAACTCCGTCATCCTCTGTCACTTCCTCCCTAAGGCAAGAGGTTAGGCTTGAAGATATATTCTGACAGCTCTCAGGTATCAAAGCTAGAATTAAACTCTGACTATTTAATCATCTTTCCTGAAGAGTGAAAACCTGTCTTTCCTGGCAAGCTGAACCCGAGAAGTGTCGGCAGAAGCTTCCCAGAAACATTTTGCCAACATACCTCCACCACCACCCTGCCCTGGAGTGTATTCATCTCCTACAGAGCTGCCAGCTCCCATGCTGATGGCAACCATACTGGGCTTGCATCTGACTGGGATACCTTATGGACAAGCTAGTTGCTTCTTTTATGTAGATCACAGTAGAAATGTAGTAAACCAACTGCCTTTGCCCACTATCAACCTGGAATATTCTCCAGATTCAACAAATGCTGTAGAAATTAAATAGTACCTCAAAGACATCATAGAATGGTCTGGGTTGGAAGGGACCTCCAAAGGTCATCCAGTCCAAACCCCTCTGCAGCCAGCAGGGATATCCTCAGGTTACCCAGAGCCCTGTCCAGCCTCACCTTGAATGTCTCCAGAGATGGGGTCTCAACTATCTCCCTGGGCAATCTGTTCCAGTGTTCCACCACCTTCATGGTAAAGACCTTGCTCCTAACATCCAATCTAAATCTGCTCTTCTCTAGTTTGAAGCCATTGCCTCTTGTCCCATCCCTACAGGCCTTTCTAAACAGTCTCTCCCCATCCTTCTTGTAGCTCACCTCAGGCAATAGGAGGTTGTTATTAGGTCTCCCCAGAGCCTTCTCTTCTCCAGACTGAACACCCCTAGCTCCCTCAGTCTGTCCTCACAGCAGAGCTGTGCCAACCCCCTGCTCATTTTTGTGCCCCTCTTCTGGACCTGCTCCATCAGGTCCACATCCTTCCTGTATTGAGTGCTCCACAATACTGCAGGTGAGGTCTCACCAGAGCAGTCTAAAGTGGCACAATCACTTGAACTAGATTCCATTTCATTACAGTTCAGACAGTTTTTCCTTCAAGATGCCAACCATGCAAGAAAACACATAAATTTATTTATGTCAAGGGANTTGGAGATATGGCTATATTCACTCAAGCTGAACTAATTTTAATATATGTCTGCACATGCACCTTTTTTTTTTTAATAGCTTTAAAACAATAAAATGAAAGAAGACATGAGTGTGTTTTCTTCTATTGCAGGATAACAGCACAGTAATGACAATCAAGTAAGTAGATATTAGCAGTACATAATCAAAGTGCTTGAAGAGAATATAGTGAAAAAGTCTATACTGGCTACTCACACAGGAATGCTTCAACTCCAAACACAAGTACTATTTTTTTATGCTAGTAGAGTACCAAAACCATTATGAAGAAACCAAAGGAAAATAGACAATTAGAAACAATGTAAGTATTCATTTGCAAGCTGATCATCAAATAGGAGCACTTGAAATCAAGACTCCTCTGCGTATGACCTCACAATTAACAGCTAAACTAGACCCCAGCAAAAAAGGAGCTGAAAATCTACAGCATTTGCAGGACTTGTTTTAACCCATGACTGACATCTGATGGCAATGGAAGAAAGTTTGTGCCAAAGTTAGACTATAGAATGAGACACTGCATCCAAAAGTGCTTAACAGGCTGTACCTGGGCACCCAGGCTCACTTTGCTGAATGACAGAATCATCTTTTAAATATATCTACCAGTGGATAAAATATGACAGCAGTGTGTAGTCATTTTGCAAAGCAGCTCAAGACATTTAGCACTTCACATGGGTGAAGAATCTCCAGGCAGAAAATCGCAGAATGTTGGGAGCTTGGAAGGGACCTCCAGAGATGATTAAGTCCAACCCCTCTGCCAAAGCAGGATCCCCTAGGGTATTCTGCACAGGGATGCATCCAGGTGGGTTTTGAAAGTCTTCAGAGAAGGAGACTCCACAACCTCTTTGGGCAGTCTGTTCCAGGGCTCTGCCACTCTCACTGTAAAGAAGTTTCTCCTCATATTGAGGTTCTTCTATTACTCCTTGTCCTATTACTGTGCACCACCAAAAGAGATTGGCCCTCTCCACTTGACATCCATCCCTCAGGTATTTATAGACACACAGATATGGTTAACTACTACACAGTAGATTAATTGGGCTTTCAGGGGTTAATGCTCTGCTCTTTCTGAATCCTGTCAGCTCTGCTGATTGTAACTGAACAGAGTAATAATTGCAAATATACTACAGTATGTCTTGCCAACAGCACGGGGGTTGTTAGCTCTGCCTCATCCCTGCTACAAGCCAGGTTCAGAGTCAGGGCAGCAAAACATGGTGAATTGAATGCTAGGAAAATATTTCTTCCCTGAAAGGGTTCTCAAGCACTGGAATGGTCTGCCCAGAGCACTGCTGGAGTCACCATCCCTGGGAGTGTTTAAGCAGCCTGTGGACCTGGCACTCAGGGACATGGTTCAGTATTGACCCTTCAGTGTTGGGTTGAGGGTTGGACTGGATGATCTCTGAGGTGTTTGCCAACCTGGATGCATGCTGTGATTCTCTGGATTGCTATCTCACTGAGAAGTGCTGTCTGTTTGCCACACTATCCACCACTTGGCTTACATTCTTCTGCATCAAAATTTTTGCTCATTATGGCAAGGCTATAGGATTGGAGACACTTCAGCATAATCTGTTCTGAAGTGACCTCAGGCTGGCAGGATATTTTGGAAGATGTATGTGCCTTCAAGCATATGTATCCTCAAAAATCATGGAGGCAAAAATAGCTGTGTGTAACTGGAAGCTGTAAGAGGTCTGTCAGTCCTTGCCTTACCTCTACGTGATACTGCGAAGTTTCAGATATGCTGCTGGCACTGTCCCGTGCATAATTCTTCCTTTGTTCTAGAGATGGGAGGAAAAGAAAGAATAATTATTTATTCAACTTCTTATCTTACTGTTTTGGATACTTCTTGTGAGATATTTAGAGCTAGTTGTGCATGTGAAAACAGAAGATGAGCTGTTGTTAGTTTCTGTATTTCGACAGAAATAACCTTCAGCCTGCCGCACAGGCTCACAGGCTCACAGGATGTCAGGGCTTGGAAGGGACCCAAAGAGATCATCCAGTCCAACCCCCCTGACAGAGCAGGACCAGACAATCTAGCTCAGGACACACAGGAACACATCCAGACAGGCCTTGAAAGGCTCCACAGAAGGAGACTCCACAGCCTCTCTGTGGAGCCTGTGACCCTTACAGTAAAGAAGTTCCCCTTTGTGTTGAGGTAGAACCTCCTGTGCTGCAGCTTCCATCCATTGCTCCTTGTCCTATCCCAGGTAGCAAGTGAGCAGAGCCTGTCCCCCTCTCCTGACCCCCAGCCCTCAAATAGTTATAAACATTTATGAACATTTATTAAATCCCCTCTCAGTCTTCTCTTCACCACATTAAACAGCCCCAGGTCCCTCAGCCTCTCCTCATCAGGCAGTGTTCCAGTCCCCTCATCATCCTCACAGCCCTCTGCTGGACCCTCTCCAGCAGATCCCTGTCCCTCTTCAACTGGGGAGCCCTAAACTGAAGGCAGTACTCAAGATGGAGTCTCACCAGGGCAGAGTAGAGGGTGAGAAGAACCTTCCTTGATCTGCTGGACACATTCTTTCTAATAACACAACCCAGGATCCCAGGGTCCAGCACAAGGACCACATTCAGCTCAGCGATGTTAACAGAGCTGATGAGTGCCAGTTGTCTCATCACAGTGAGTCAGGACACTGGAGGGGAGCAGTGTTCTGACTGAAAATGCTTCACTGGGAAGCCAGATCATTTAATTCACTGTCTTGCCAACTTGGTAGCAATATGGTAACTAGCACCAGGCTTACTGCATTTGTATGAAAGCTGTTGAAAGCACAAAAAGCCTTTCCTGATATACAGATAATTCTCACATTAAATCTGCAAAACAACAAAGCCACACACAGAACAGATCTGAATCATCATTTATTTTTTCCTAAAATACTCTATTTGTTAAGTTTCTCATGTAGAAATATCCATGGAAAGGAGATAAAAGCCAAACCAAACCAAAAAAAAAAAAAAAACCAACCAGGAGAGAGCAATACACACCAAATCTGCTTAACAGAAACACTTTTTTCAGCTGACAAAACACAATGCTGCAAAATCAGAAACATGATTTGCCTTTTACTATGTACTACAGATTAATATTAAACCAGGAGAAGAGGGAAGGGACTAATCAAGATTAAAATGCAACATATAACCAACAGCACAAAACAATGAATTTAGATGAGCACTGAGGAAATCTTTTCAACTTGCTTGGGGAAAAAAAAAAAGAAAAAAGAAAAAAATTCAGTGTTTGGAATGTTTTTAGTCTTTATTCACTTAAGTGCCTGACCTGGAACATCAGGAGCTTTGCCTAAGGGATAAAGTCAGTAGATGACCCAGCCAAGAAAGGTCCAAGGAAACTCAGCAAGTAGGCAATTCTTTTTTTCTCCTTTTCATTCAATAACCTGATTTCTGATCTTGGGCAGGCAGCTCAGTTTTGTTTGGTAGGAAAGTACCTGATGTACATACAGTATGTGTCACTTCCCTCATACTGGGAGTGCCTGGGCCACAAAGATGATCCAAGGGCTGGAACACCTCTGCTATGAGGATAGGCTGAGGGAGCTGGAATTGTTCAGCCTAGGAAAGACTCCAAGGGAATCTTAAAGCTGCCTTCCAGTACCTGAAGGGCTCCTGCAGGAAGGCTGCAGAGGGACTTTTCATAAAGGTGTCTAGCAATAGGACAAGGGGAAATGGTTTGAAGCTGAGGGAGGATAGGTTTAGACTGATCTTAGGAAGAAGTTTTCTGCATGAGGGTGGTAAGACTCTGGAATAGGCTGCCCAGGGAGGTTGTGGATGCTTCCTCCCCGGGGGTGTTCAAGACCAGGCTGCATGAGGCCTTGAGCAGCAAAGTCTAGTTGAGAAGCATCGCTGCCCATGGCGGGGAAGTTGGAGTAGGTGATCTGTAAGGCCCCTTTCAACCTAAGCCATCCCATGATATACTTGGGAGGTGAAAGTGGATGTTTCTGCTGATAGGAAAATGCAAAATAAATGCTAACTACTGCCAAGCACATGACCTGTGACACAGGGAGATCTGCACTGAGAACAGCATAAAAGCCATGCTGGAGAAGTCTCTTCTGTGGCCAGGGTTCATTCCTACAGGAATTTCAGGTGCTGACAAAAGACAGCAGTGCCCTCATTTTCAGATGTCAATGTTGAAGTTATTTATCACTCTTGGTGACTTAAGTTTCTAAAATTCCTCACTGGCATTGTGCTGGTTTGAGGCTAATTGAAATATTCTAATGGAGAAAATTATACTATAGGCTGTGAAAAGGAAACAATGGTGATGTCTGCTGCACTCATAGGCTTGCTGAGATGTTTAAGAAAAGAACTCAAAACAAAGATAAGACACTCAGGCTCAGACACTCTGGGGCTGTCTAGCTTCTGGCCTTCTCCTCTCTGCCAAGTAACCTCACTAACCACTTTTCTTCTAACCCCTCTGGCCCATCCTCCAAACTCACCTTGCATGTAAGGCAAACCTTGAGGTAAGGTATAGGGGTGGGGAGAAGGTGGAAGGGTGGTTGGGAGCCCCTTCTGGGGTCTCTGATTTCTGGCAGGGGTGTTGTGTTTCTGTATTCCCTTTAGCTTGTCTATGTCTGTAACTATTCCTGTCTGTTGTGTATATCTCTGCTTGTACATTGTGCTGAGCTGTAAATAGAGCTTCAGTCCTTAACGTCCAGCTGGCTGAGTTCTAGTCTGGGTCATTTTACAAAGTGTGGGGGAGTGGGGAACTCCCAAACCATCACTGGCTTGAAGCCTCCCTTCCTGTGACAAACACCACTCATGCAACAGAGCCATCCTGCTCCAGTAAAGCAGATACTCTGCCTTAGCAGAGTAAGCAGAGTTCTTGCTTAATGCAAGAACACTGTGGATTATCAGAATATTTACCTAGGTGCATAGATATTGCAAACTAGATGTCTGTCTTCAATTGCCAGTGATTCTGCAATCCCAGAGCAGAGGATGTGCATTGATTCCAATTCTAAGTGCTATTTCTGCTTTTGCAGCATGGTATCCAAAGCAGCTTTTTGGTTCATCGACTCTTCAACCACAACAGACACGAGCACACATGCACACCCCAACAAAACAGGCAGTAAAGCAGTACTGTCTGATTTGCTACCTTTCTTTTTTTGTTTTGCTGATGATCTGAAGAAGTAAAGTCCATCTGTTCCTAGCAAAACAAGGGAGTTAAAAAGCAGCATCTTGTTTAACCCCACAGAATTATTTGCACCTCCGAGGGAATCAGTTAACAGTCTCCTGTCATGGACTGTAAATGATAGTTAAATGCTTTGCAGTAAAAAAGAATATATGCTTTAAAAAAAAAAAAGTCACTTGTTTCAATTACCACTTCATTAAATATTCACATTTTTCACTTTCATTAACTTGGATTGGAACAAAAATACCCTTTTTAAAATGGTATCAAATTAAACAAAGGTAAGATATTTTACATCCACTCTAAGATTTATAAACCCTGCAAATAAGAACAGCTGGAGTTGTTTTCATAGAATCACAGAATGGTAAGGTGGAAGGGACCTCAAGGATCATCTAGTTCCAACCCCCTGCCATAGGCAAGGACACTTCCCACTAGTACAGGTCACTCAAGGCCTCCTCCAACCTGGTCCTGAACACCTCCAGGGAGGTTGTGGAGCACAGAATCACCCAATGTGACCAAAGATCACATTGGGTGATTCTGTGTTCCACAACCTCCCTGGGCAACCTGTGCCAGTGTCTCACCACCCTCACTGCAAACAACTTCCTCCTAACATCCAGTTTCAATCTCCCCTCTGCCACTTCAAACCCATTGCCCCTCATCCTGGCATTNCAGGACTGCAGCTGGGGTCTGAGGAGAGCAGAGCAAAGGGGCACAATCCCCTCCCTTGCCCTGCTGCCCACACTGCTCTTGCTGCAGCCCAGCACACAGTTGCTGTCTGGGCTGCACTCACACTGCAGCCTCATCTTGAGCTTTTCATCACCCCAGACCCCCAGGGCCTGTTCCTCAGGGCTGCTCTGAGCCATTCCCACCCACCCTGCAGTTGTGCTTGGGATTGTATTTGTGCTTGGGATTCTAAACAGACAAAGGCCTTCTGACATACGTAGAGGCTCCAAAAGAATTCAAAGGCAGAGAGTAAGTTCTTGCAAGAGATTCCTTGCTTTGCTTCGCAGAAATTCTGCCCTGTGTTAAGACAGGAAATCCAAAACCATTCAGAGCACTGATTAACACATCCTCTTCCACAGAGCAGAGCAACACTCACAACAGACACAGTGGTAAGGTATGTCATGGTGAGAACAATAGTGTTTATGTAACAGATACAGCTTTCTGAACACCAATGAAGCCTGTGGTTGCCTACACTTCAGGGGCTCTCCTCAGCTCTGAAGGTCTGCACGTTAAATTAGAACAGAACAGTAACAACAGCTTCATTAACAATTCCAATTAGCAAAAGCCAATCTGTCTTTGTGTTAATGAACCAAAAAAGTATGGTTGCCACAACACCTCACAGTCCACACTGAGTTCAACAGCAACTCCTATTTACCCATTTAATTCTTCAGTGCAGGTAGAATGGTTCCTAGAACGTGCTTGAGATCCAAGCCATCATTTAGAATAGACTATTTCAGTTGGAAGTGAGCCACAGCCACCACCTAGCTGTATGACCTAGGGATACAGGCAGCATCTAGCTGTATGACCCAGGGCTACAGGCACCATCTACATC
>WBNM01018853.1:0-64137 GCA_013399055.1 Ramphastos sulfuratus | reverse complement strand
ACTGTGATACTGTGATAATTTGTTTTGAAAGAAAACATTTATTTCCCAGTTTTTCAGATGGAGGGTGCATTTTCCTGTAGTTGTCCCTATCTTTGTTGCTACAACCTTTGAGAGCGGTTGGAATGTTGAGCTTTTAATTTCTTTTGCAGTAGTTTTCCCCCATTAGGGCTTTCTGCATTTGTAGATTTCTTTATCCTATAGTAATGAATTTCACCAGCATTTGCAGAGACCTCAGTGTGATCAGGAGGCCTTCAGTTACAGAACAGAAACAGCCAGTTTGAAGCCTTATCCTAAACACTTAGCTGCTCTCATTACATCAGAAGGTTGCAGCTGGGTTAGCTGTACATATCCAAGTGAACCAAAACTAGCTAACTTGGAAGGTGAGGGTTTACCTGTAACACTGATAAGCTCTGTGTAATTTCTTATTTGATTAACTATCTGTTAGGCAGAATTTGCTTCTGATTTTTGCCCTACTGGGTTCAGGCTGGGTACATTCCTGTGAGCATGTCATAATTATGGCATAATGATGCTGCCTTGTCTTTTCTTTTTGTGACAGTCTTGTCAGTTACTGAAGTAGTTCTGGGTCTGAAGCACCAGGATCTCATACTCAGCTCAAGTTTTGTCTGCTTACCTCTTAGCATGGGGTTTAGGTGTAACAGTTGTTTCTGTACCATCAGTGGTGCCAGAGGGACAGCACAGTCCCACCTGGCCTCACCTCTTTGGTTAGCCTTGGGAGGCCACAGCAGGAGATGGTTATTGCAAGGCAGTGCTGACTGCCATAGCTAGTCTTGCCCTTCCACTAAGGTTAGTAGTGGAAAAAGAAGAGTAAGCAAATAGCAAGCACGAGTAAGTGAATAAGCAAAATAATCTAGTGAACTTCTGACACAAAAAAAGACTGATCATTCTTATCTTGAGTGTAAAAGTAAATGACACATTTTCCCCAGATCTGATTTTTATTAGAAGGAAGATAGTATTCCCTGGATTATGAGGTCATTAATTGAAAATACTTCATTCCTGAAAGGGAGGCATGTGTATGTGTAATCTCTGAAGATGGCTTTTTTTTTTTTTCATTAATGCTTATTGCAATAGAAGTTAGCTAAGGTTTTGTGAAAAGTTACTATTTCTTGAGTTCCATTATTTTTAATAAACTCTATGCTTAAAAGTCTTTAAAAGTCTTCATGCTAATGTTAGTTGTTGAGTGTTAGCTATTAATTTTTGGTGAATTACTGATCTGATTTTGATAGCTTCTTTCCCTAGATCAGTATGCTGCTACTTAATTTTTTAGCTTGTTTTAGGAATAACTGTATGTATACTGAACAGTCATTGTGAAAACGTTGACTTCCTCATTGAGAGTTTTTTGTATTCTCATGAGAAAATATTTTGGCTTGTGTTTTGGGAACTTTCCCACAATAGGAGATCTTTTTTTTAAGTGTTGTTTGGAAATTCAAAAGGAGCCCTGCCATAAAGATAGCCCTACAAAGATGCTTTGTGAAGGGCAGCTCAGCCTGTGCCTTGTTTGCTGCAGCCAGTGTTGCAGATTTAATTTACTGGATGTATTTTGCATGAAGGGATGTACTGGAATAAGTCTTGAAATAAAAGTTGTGCACTTTTCTTGAAGAGGGACAGGGAACACCTATTGCAATGCTTTTCCTGTGGCTTTGTTTTGGAGCTAAAAATAGCTATTTGTTCCCTCTGGATATCTCTGTGTTATGCCCATATATCTTTAGATATGCTTCTTTGTGGATCTCTGTCTTGTCTGACTTGAATAAAAATTATTTAATACTTGATTTTCAGCAGTTGTAAATAACTCTGGGCAACAATAGTAGGCAGGATGTGTGTTGTCACCTGATCAAAACACTGAAAGAATAAACTAAGGTTAATATATTTAAAAGTTCTCCGGGCCGGGGTGGGGGAAGCATGATTTTACTTCACCACTGATTAAAAATGGAAGGAATTTTTTTTAATTAATATTTCTATGGATAGTGAGATTTAACATTTTTCTCTTATTTGTATGTGTTCTGATAAACACAAGCAACATGAAGAAAATGCATCTTTGTGCATTTGGTAGCAGTGTCAATTATCTGGGAAGAGTTAAGTTTAATGGAAGACATGTTGGTCGAGCATTGGTCATTGTTGGGTGGCTTTAACTGGTGGTTCGGTTCAGTTTTCTTGCTGTTTGTAGGCCTGAAAGTTAAAATAATAACTATGAAGTAGACATTTATTTATTTCTAATTTCCAAATGGGAAAGATGAATCCTGTTTCCTGTGGGACGATACTTTAAAATGTTTGTGGTTTTTTTTTTCGTGGTTTTATATTTATGGTTCTGTATTTATTTTTCAGTATAGTCTTGTCTCCCATCTTTATTTTACTGCTTCTGTAGTTGGAGGGGAAAAATCACTACAATCTTTTCCATATGAAATTAGTAATTTGGACTTCTTTTCCTGTTTAATGTAATTTGTAAGCAGTTGATAGGAAGATGAGGCTGTGCCACCAATGTAGTTGGAAGAATCTTCTGCCTGAGATTTGACTTGTTGAAATCAAAGGCTAAATCTTTCACAGTGCCTAGTAGTTTTATAAGCATGAAAGCTTAAACTGGTTTCCCATGTTGATGTATTCTGTGCCCATAGGACTATCTGTGAGGCTAAAGTATAAGCAGTATAAACAATACAATCTTAGCTGAACAAAAGTTACTTATTTTTTGAGAGGTGGTGTAGGCGGGTTTTTTTCTTTCTAAAAAACAAAGTAACTCAATCTGGTTTAGACTGATGCTTCAAATGTCAGTGTTGGTGCAGCTGAAGGTGTGAAGGCTTGTGCTACAAGACTGAGAATAAATGCTTATGATGGTTGTGTGTAGGAACTTCTGAAACGGCTTAACCTCCTCCAGAGAGTATGTGATGCTCCACTTTCAAACACTGTCTTGAAGTCTAAAAAAAATTAAAATGGATACAATACTATGAAATTAGAAAATTCATCAAGAATAAACAAAGTGAGAATTATTTTTTTGTTTACTGACGAGGCATATGCACGAGATGCTTCTTGAGAGATACATCTTTCATTTTTATTTGTTCTGAGGATTAAAATGAAAATTTTGTAGTAAGTGTCTAGCTTTAAGGTTTTTCCCCATGAAAATACAGCAATGGCAAGAAATCTGGGTAGTAACACTACCTTTGCGTGGTACACCGAATTGGGTGAATAAGACATAAGCCCTGATATGTTTTTGTATTGCTACTACTGCATATTGTCTGTATTTGCATAACTTTTTAAAAGCATGGTTGCTGGTGAACTGTAGATGATAAAGGTGTAGTGTGTGAAGTGAAATTTAATTTGTATACCAATAAAACTGAGACAAGCATACTTCAACTTGGTATCCGTAATCAAGTGAGACATAATGAAAATAAATACCCCATAATGGTTTTGTTTTGCTTTTGAGAAGTGTTTAATCTTATCAGGAAATTATTCCCTCACCTGCACAGAACATTTTATTGAAATTTGTAGTCTTGCTGAAATCAATAGTACTGTGCAATTGTGTGGGTAGCCAGAACTCATTAGGACCGTTGTGTGGATTTCAACTATTTGTCAAAAGACAACAAACGTAGTAAATATTTAGATACCTTTTGAACTGAGAGAGAGACCTGTCCATGCAGTATTACAGATGTCTTGGTGTCCCTTGTCAGTGCAGCTATGGATGTCCAAAGCACACTCTCTCACTAGGCAGCCCGGCAGACAGGTGCTGCTGCCTCAGCCATGGTGCCCGATCACTCACTTCTATACATGTGCTGTAGCTCTTTCAGATTTTGAAGCTGACATAGCTGTAGTAGTGAAAAAAGACATGCTTTTGTTTAAGTAGCTACATCAGTATTTTGAAGTCATAGCATTTTTCTGTGTCTGTGTGATGAAATAGCTTAGTGTTGAAATAGCTTTGTACTTCATAAGTTAGTAACTGCAAAATTAAAATGCAGTTAAAACGTATGAAGTTGAATCATTGAGGAAGAGCAGACCCTCACACCAGATGATACTGTTAAAATATTGCAGGGTTCTGTGATAGCTCATTAGAAATCTGTGCTATTAGAAGTGTAGCAGAAGGAATGAGTTATAGAATGGTTTGGGTTGAAAGATACCTTAAAGATCATCTAGTTCGAAGCCCCCCGCTATGGGCAGGGACACCTCCCACTAGATCAGGTTGCTCAAGGTGTCACCCAACCTGCCTTCAAACGCTTCCAGGGTTGAAGCCTCCACAGCTTCTCTGAACAACTTGTTGCAATGCCTCACCACCCTCACTGAGAACAGTTTCTTCCTAATGTCCAGTCTAAACATAGCTTCTTCCATTTGAAGCCGTTATCCCTTGCCTGGTCATTACATACCTTTTTACAAAGTCCCTCTATAGCCATTCTGTAGGCCCCCTTCAAATATTGGAAAGCTGCAATGAGGTCTCCTTGCAGCCTTTTCTTCTCCAGGCTTCTCCAACCTTCTCTCAGAATGTCTTTAGGAGAGGTGCTCCAGCCCTCTGATCATCTTTGTGGCCCTTTGCTGGACCTGCTCTAACAGTTCCTCCTTGTGTTGGGGGCTCCAGAGCTACTCTAGGTGGGGTCTCACTAGAGTAGAGAGACAGAATCATCTCCCCTAACTTGCTGGTCACACTTTTTTTGATGCAGCACAGGATATGGTTGGTTTTCTGGACTGCAAGAGCACATTGCCAGGCTCATATCAAGCTTCTCATCAGCTAGCACTCCCAAGTCATCCTTGTGCTTGTGATTGCCGCATCCCATGTGCAGGACTTTGCACTTGGCTTTGCTGTATTTATAGAATTAGTTTGGTTGGAAAAGATGTCCAAGATCATTGAGCCCAACTGTCAACTGAAGACCACCTATAGCCACTAAACCATGTCCTGGCATTGGCTCACTTCTCAAGCCTGTTGAGGTCCCTCTGGATGGCATCCCTTCCCTTCAGCATGGTGAGGGGAAGTGAGAAGGGGACTGATTATGCTCACACTGACAGTTCTGCTGGGGATGTCTGCCTGTGGAATCATTCCTTGGCTCTGGAAAAAGTACAGCTTCTGAAAGGATTAAAAAACTGGA
Source organism: Ramphastos sulfuratus (assembly GCA_013399055.1). Taxonomy (NCBI): domain Eukaryota; kingdom Metazoa; phylum Chordata; class Aves; order Piciformes; family Ramphastidae; genus Ramphastos; species Ramphastos sulfuratus. The sequence goes on along the minus strand of WBNM01018853.1, from coordinate 59,062 downwards.
AGGGAAATGCAGATGCTGGCTGTGGCTAAACAGAATGTGAGGCAAAGATGTTCTGTGTGGTTGAGGTTTTTTATCCTAGTTGCTAAAGTCATAAGGTGCTAAAAGCTGAAGTGATGTAGTCAATCTTGATTAACATTGTGATTTCATGTTGAAGGTAGTTAATAGCTGGCAATTTCTACACTGAAGGGAGTGTCCCATCTATTGAAATGACATTAGTCCTCTTCCCTAGTAAAATATTAGTTTAGCTCATGGATGAAATATATGTTGAGAATGTGAAGAAATACAGTTTGACTGCATAGGTTTATTTTTGGTTGTAGTCTTGAACAAGTAGCGCATGTATCTTGCAAAAATCAATAAATGGGAGTGTAGTTTATGAAGAATGCTGTATTTGAGTATGAAACAAGGAATATGATTTTGCTCTGGATAATGAGTGCTGGTCAGGTAGTTTCTCTTAAACTCCTCTTTATTAGTGCAGTAGCTAAGTAGTTTGAAAGTATTCTCTATATTATCTGCTAAGGAGGTGGTGAGAAGGTGGAAAACACTGCCAGTGAGGCAGTTTTCACTCTGAATTATGGAAAAGTAGTTATGAGGGTCTCAATCTGAGTTGCATTTTGTCTTTTCTGTTGATCTGTGGTACACGTTTCTAGATGGTACATCAAATTTGTTGAGGGTCTACAATTTATTCGTTACACAAAACACACAAAAAAATTGGACCCCTGTGTGACTCGCAGGCAGTGGTCTGGTTTGAAGGCTGAAGTATTTCACGTGCACCATGGGTATGGAAAGGCAAGTGGCTCCACCAGCTACATGCTGAGGAACAGGGGCTTGCTGGAATGAGGGTAATTGAGTTTCCATCCTTGTCGCAGCTTCTCTGATACTGCTGAAAGCTGCTAATTAGTGCTGATGCCTTGTTTTAATTTGTGATGATTCATTCCAGTAATGCCAGCTCCTCAGTTGTAAGCCACTGATCAATTGTCAGATGCCACACAAATCCAGCTCGGCTATTAAATTTTTTTGAGGTAACAATGGCAAGGGAAAGGTAATTGTTGTTGCAGATATTTGCCAAGGTGGGGGAGAGTAGTATATTCCATCTCTTAGCCAACTATTTTTGTGTTGTTAAGTTCTAATTTAACAGATGGAGTATTAATGGATATCTGGTCTCCGCTATCCTCTATAAGAAGCTTGTAAGACTTGTATTTAGGATGTCTTTTAGAGAAATGCTGCTATAGTAGTAGAAAAATTACTTCTAGACAAATAGATATTGCTGGAAAATTATGTATGTGGCATGGTAGTGTGTAAATGCTTTGTTAGCTTTGTAACCTGGAGCAAAGATATCTGAGGTTTGGATTAGGATGCTTCTTTTTGATCTACGTGAGAAGATGGTATGTTTCTGAATGCCTAGGTGAATTATGAATACTTTTAAAAATTTCCTTTTTATGTTACTTGTTCTTTGTGCTTAGCCTGGTGCTATGGTTTGACCTCAGTCTTATTAATTTGATGTGTTTTTCTCCCTTTCTACGTTTCTATTTGTAGTGTTTTTAAAATCTTGTTCCTTCAAGTCATCACTTCAGGTATTTCTCTTGCTAAGATAGCACTGCAAAACAGAAAGGCAATTTTGCTAATACTTTAATTCACATATATTGATTTCTAAGTGGGTTTTGAATGTCTCCAGAGAAGGAGACTCTACAACCTGTCTGGGCAGCCTGTTCCTGTGTTTTGTCATCCTCACAGTGAAAGTTTTCCCTTGCATTCACGTGGAACCTTCTCTGCTCCAGGTTGCACCCATGTGACTGTAGAAGTAAAGAGAAAATCATGGCAATTTGTACAGTATATCTTGACTTGATAGTAAATGAATGTTTAACCATGATGAAAGTAACATGTCTTATACTGACACAACCTCCATAAATCCAGTTGGATTTACTGTTGACATTGGCCTGCATTCTAGCATATGAGTTACCTTACATTTCTTTTGAACAAAGGAGGTTTGTTTGAAACAGGTGCTCTAATGGTTAGCTTGGCCTTTATAAATAGCTTTTAGGTGAAGTATTGCTTCTGTTAGCTATGGGTAGCTTCACAAGGCGTCTTGTTTTATTGCATGAAGTTTCTGTTTGGAGGAGAAAAAAGCTTTCGGCTGTAGCTTTGCATCTTTTACTGCCTTCTATGTTGCTGTTTATTTTTAGAGCACGCTTGTCACAATTTGTCAGCCAAATATTGGTCTGTCACCTCTGCTATTAGGTAGCTGCTGAAATGCAGTTTCCAAGATGACTTTTTTGAATTGTACATAATGAATTAATACCTACCTTTCTTGTTTCAGGATAATCTTAGTTTTGGTAGGAAATAATGCATCTAGAGCTTGCCAACTTCGCAAAACACATTAAGTGGTAGAAAAAGATAAGACACTCCTAAGTATTGTGACCATACCAAAATACAGCCAAACCAAACTCCATTGATGTGCTAAAAAGGTTTTGAGAGTCTGTGATAAGCTGCCTGACTGTGTCAAAATGTTTGAAAGTAATTTATGAACAGTAGTGAAGACTATTTCTAAATCATTTGTAAAATGAGTAAGGAGACGACAAAGAAATAGCAGAACCAGTATCTAGGCTGGTATGACGTGGCTACTTACACATCGTGCATTGCTTTAAGAGAACTGTATCAATTTATTTGAAGGAAAGAGGAAAGATCTGCTTTATACAAGCAACATCTGTATGTCACTTGATTTCTTTTCCTGTTTCTTCTATTTACAGACATCTTGAGTTTGGGGTTTATCTGAAAGCTAAGGTCAGGAAGTGTTTTCCTCCAAAAATCTTGCTACTAGTGGTTTTCTGGTGTGTCCTTTATCCTTCCCAAAAGGAACTGTACAGAAAGTGTTCTTCCACAACGAAACACAGATCCTCAGCTCTGCAGGTTTCATGCTCTGACTGTGGCATGTACTGTTTTAAAACAACTCTTTGGTGTCTGTATCAGCTTTTAGAACTTTGTCAAAACAAGTAATTTTGTATTTGATTTTGTGTGGAATTGTACTTCTAAGGTGAGAGGCTGCATGCTGAAGATGATGCTTTTTGCATGCACTGCTCTTTGGTGTCTGAATCTCTAAAATTTCAGAATGTACCTTTCAAGATGGATGTGTGTTTATTATGTGGGTGTTAGATTGTGCTTCCTCTTACCCTGGGGGAAAAAAAAAGATAAATTAGTGACCAAGTAGTTGTAAAAGCAAGATGTAATTTTTATGTAGATGTGCAACTGCATATAGTGACAGACCATCAAATTTGGTAGTCTGCAGGCAGTGCAGTGATGTTCAGCAGTGGTGGCTTCTTGTTAAGGCATTTTGGCAAGTTCCACCTCTAAGGATAGTGCTGGCCCTGTGATACCTGCATTGCAGCTGCTCTGGAAGGGTAACCTGCTTGGAGTACACTCACAAAACTTGAAGATGCTGCAGTCGTGAGTCATTTAGAAAATATCAGTTAGAAGCCTGCAGTTCAGGAACGTACATTCGCGTACAGTAGCTTTTCAAATAGATTCCAACTTAATTCACTTCTGAATTCTTTAAGAATATTAAACTGAAATTATTCCTGGGGAATTAAGTCACTGTTTTAATTAATCATTTCAAATGTGTGAAGACAAAGGTTTTTCTTGTAATTGAAAGAAACAATCAAAAAGAAGCAGAGATTGGAGTAAATAAGTGATGTGTGAGACCACCTGCTAACCAGAAGATTGTCTTTTGATCCCAGACAGATACAGGAAATGAAGTGAGAAGCTTCTAAGTAAGGACAAGATAATGACCTGATAAAAAGCCAGATACAGTGAAAAGTTAAAGTGCTTAATACAGCATCACCCACATAGTGGGTTGTCTTTGTGTGTGTCAGCTGCATATTACATTACCATCACCTAATTCCATTTCCTGGATGAGCAAAAGGCTTTTTTCTTTCTCTAAGAATCAATTGTGATTTTCTTTTATACATATGTGTGTGTGTGTGTATGTGTGTATATACACACACATACATACACCTATTTGGCTATTCTTCTTATTCTACTGCTTAGTCTCTCTGCTTTTCTCATTTTTGTAATAGTTGCAGGCTTTTTTGTGCATGTGTCTATTTCTGATTGGTTTGTGCTGCCATGATTCGCTTTGTAAAATTCCAAAATTATTCACTTTGATAAAGCATTTTTCTTGCACTATTCATTAAGGGTGAAAGGGAATTCAGTCTGTCATAAGCACTGAAATGTTCTTGCTGATTATGGACAGATTCCTTCCTCACCTTCAAAGAATGCCCTTTCTATAAATCTAATATAGTGTCAAAAACTGAAGCATGAGACAGAAATTGCATTGATGTTACACAGTTTCAGCATACTAAGAGACAACAACAACAACAACAACAACAACAACAAAACCCCCCAAAAAAAAACCCCACACCAAAAAAACCCACAAAACCACCACACCCACCAAAAAAACAAACTATTTTGGGGTCTCTTTTAGTTATGAAATTTCCATTGAATAAATAGTTTCTGTTTTACATTTGTTTTTTATTAAAAAAATAAAATCCCCAGTAATAACAGCCTGATACTGAAATGACACACATTAGAAATTATTTCTTCTTTATTTAAAGAAAATCTTTTCAAACATCTGTTTACAATTGGATAAAATCAGGAAAATGTCCTTATTGTCCCGTGAGCTGTGTGCGGTTTCTTTGGTTTTGTTTTCTTCTGCGTTAAGAATGAATGAGTTATGACAACTGAAGCTAACGTAGCTACACAATCAATTGTATTGACTGATAGCATGAAATGTTTGGAACGGCAAGAATGTGCTCTAAATGTTCGGTTCTGCAATGTTTTCTGTTTTGTTTTCATTGTGTTTTCTTTCTCTGTTTCGTATGAGTTATGGCTACTATTAATATAGATGTAACATTTCATAATTATCCTCGATTTCTTAAAAGAAAACAAAACTTCTCCACTTAGCATGGGGACACACACTTGTAAAATACTTTAAATGAGTGTAAAAATTGAGGGCATACTTTCCAAATCAGTACTCCGTATTGGTGTTTTTGATTAGCAGTTTGTCAGCCTTTCCTCTGCTCTGTTAAGGATGTAATCTGGAGAATCAGACAGCAAGTAAAAATATTATGCCATCTTAAGTATAATGTGTTATCCAGAATTCAGTGCTATTTAAAAAATAGCATTAACAATTAACAGAATGCTGAAATTGTGTAGTTGAGTTTTAAGTAGTTTTGAGAAATAAGCTTTGCTTTTTGCCTTTTATGTTAACTGATGACTGTTTGGGACTTGACAGAGTAAATGGTGGGGAAAATTGTTTATCTGGATATGAAGAAATGCTTTTATAGTCAATATAAATAAACTTAGAGTGAGAGTAAAAGGTATTCTTTTATGCATGTAAAGCAGATACTTTAATACCTGACTGTTTTGTTCTCTGTTGTCATTAGAGTTGGGGCAACAAGCAGGTGACCTGAGTGCTCTTCTTTCTAGTCAATTTGAATTCTTATAAGTAAACTCTGGTGTGTATTTTTGTGTCCAGCTACTTTTGAGCATCACTGGAAGTTGCAGTACATCCAATGACAACAATGCAGAGAAAAAGGCGTTTTGGTATTTCTGCATTATGTCCATTCTCTGCTTCTGTAATTGCTGTCCTGTGGAGAGCTGAAAGATGTTGCCTGTCTCCAGACAACAGATCTTGAGACTTATCTCTTGACAGGATTGGTAGTCAGCTGCTGCTTAGAGAGACCTTCAGAGCCATTCTAATTAGCTGAGTTATAAAAAAAGTTAATTTTAAGATGCCTCAATAGCTTTAGCTGACCTTGTCTTTTTGCCTTCCATGTGCACTTTTAATGCTTCCGGGAGAACATTATTTTTGTGCATTTTGTTTTTAGTGATGACAAGAGGTTTCTGATGCCCTGTATTTTGACTTGATACTTGAATGTGTAAGGATCACATAGTCTTCAGCATCTAATTCAGTTATACTACATCTTAGTGGGTGTTCTCGGGTTTCCATGGTTAGCCTATAAAAATATTCCAAATTGTGAGGATAAGATGAAAGCTTTCACTACATGACCTTAATATCGGGGGAAAAAAAATTATTTTTGCAATCTAGAACACTTAAGAAGACTTTCATTAGGGTGCTTCTTAGAGTTTCAGGTAACTTTGACCCTCTTTTCTCACTAGAGTGTTTTATCATGGTTAGGCTGATTGAGTCAAATTGTCCATGTGAATTTGGGTGTTGCTAATGGAAGTGGATGTTTCTTTTTCTTTTGGGTAGATGAGCTGTTCTGCATCAACCCAAGCGCTGCTGTGTAATGATTTTATTGAAATAACTGTAATTTTTTTTTCCCCTTCAGAATGAAAAGAGCATCCTGTAACTCTGCAAAATGCCTTTTATATACAATTGGTGGTTTTCCATGTTAATATAACTTTTTGTTCCTATTGGAATATCCTCTTATCCAAATCCAAGAAATGTAATTTAGTATTGATTTTTTTCAGTCCTGTTTCTCTTAAAAGAAACTTAAAAGAAACTTAGTGTAGCTTATCTGGTGGCAAAATACATGCAAAAGACATGTAATGATCAGCTCGAAAGTGTACATTGGATCATATCTTATGAACAGGTGCTAGTATTTAAGAATAATATAGGCAGTAATTGCTGTCTCGGATAACTTGGAAATAGTAGCTCCAGGCATTTTAAAATGTTAATAACCTTCAGCCCACTGGTCCAGACAGTTTCTAATGGCTGAGGAAGCTGTTAAATAATGAAGCGCAGTGACTTAGACCAGAAGCAGCCTAACAGCCAGCAGAGTAGATACTACTGTATGACATTTTAATGTAGAAGAAAATTAACCACTTTGCCAGAACACTGTCTCTAAGAGCTTGGTGTGTTTTTTTTTTAAAGGCTAAGCCTCAGTTAAGTAATATAACAAAAGGAATGAAATGTAAAAGAATAGAAGGTCAGAGTATATGACCTGTGTTTCCAGGTAGCTCCCTTTCCTCCCCCTGTTAATTGTCCCCTCCAGCCACTTGGCACTTGATTTGTGCTTCTTTAGANTCTTTTCACAGCCTATAATACAATTTTCTCTATTAAAATATTCCAATTAGCCTCAAACCAGCACGAAGACATAGTTTCATTTACTGTGCTGGCAGAAAAAAAGTATCTTTTCTCCCACTATAAGGAGAAAATGGGAGACTTGAATTCACAGCAGCTCAATGCATTTTTTACTTAAACACTACCGAAGTTTAAAGGTAACATCAATTTTTACTTAGAGAAGCAAGTATGTGAATATCTTCTGTTGAAGATCTTCTATCGGCAAAGCTGCTCATCCACTGATTTAAGAGACTCTAACATCACACTTATGTTGCACTCTGTAGTGTAGGTGCAGGAGTTTCTTTTGTCTGGATTGAGATGCTTAGAAGGAAGAGGAGTAACAGTGATACTCTCCTGTACAGTAGTACCAACTTAGCTTAGACTCTGATCGGTTTCTACACCAGCAGAAATGCTTTTGATCTTGTCATATCACCAAATACTCATTTTGTACTGAGAACTGACACAAACCGTTCTGGCAAAGCAGCTTTTGCAGATGTCTCTGCTCATGTCAGCTAGATTTGACTGCCTTCACAAGCTGTTCTTTTTATAGACCTGTCTGGAGAGAGCTTGTGTGGGAGTGATGATAACAACTTTCATTTTAATGAAATTTAGTGAAGTGTTTGCAGTTTCCTTGATATCTTCCTGTACAGGTATTACTTCACCAGTGAATTAAACAACTGTTAAGCTAACTAATCTGTAGGTGTTCCTGAATTTTCAGATGTCTGTGGTGTTGATAGGTGTCTCATCTCCCTATGCTGCTTGCAAGAGAAACTGAAAAAATCTTTTGACTTTTAGCAGTAGGTAATGAAAATATGGTACATGGTTATTACAAACCTTATTTGAAGAGCAGGAGTACCTAAATGGTAAATACTGCTGTATGAAACAGGCTGACTTTAAAGGTTGCACTGATGGCTGTATTTCATATTTCAGGAGGATAAGATGGGATATTGGATCGCTGGGTCTATTATTTCTGGTCTTATTAATCTGACACGTCTTTAAGAAAAGTGCTACTATTGTAAAGAGCAGAATCCATCCAATCACTTATGTTGGAAAACACATCTAAGATTACAGAGTCCACCTGTCAGCCTATTACCATCATGGCCATTAAACCATAGATTTGTGATTGCATGCTTTGAGGGGGAGGATACAATTTTCTTGTAGGGAAACCAGACAGCACTTCCAGTAGATTAATGAGATAAACAATGTTTCTGTACTTTTATGCTTGGCTGCAAAACAGAAAAGGGGAGCTGGTTAACCTTCTTGTCATTCTTTCATTGACAATGTAGTATCTGTAAATATAGGTCAGATATTTTAAGTATTTGTTGCTTGAAAAATTGGTTGTGACAAGTTGAATGTGAAAGCAACACTGCATATGTCAATTAAGAGCTTCAACTTTTGATGAAGCATCCTTACATGGAAGACTTACATTCTTTCTTTCTTTACATAAAAACAAGCAAACCAAAAGAAAACAAGGAAGTTTATCTTTGCTGGCATTGGTCAATACACTCCTGGTGCAGCTTCCATATGAAGGCAACATCCAAAATTAATACATGAAATAAAGCTTAACTTGAGAGTGTGAAGAAAGTAAATAACGCTTCAAGACTTCCATGTTTCTTCTTTTGCAGTAAAGCTTACCATCTTTCTTAGATTGTGTCTCTGTAGGAAAACAAAACCTGAAAAAGACTCGATGTGTTGCCATTGGAAATGAAACAAAGAGATAACTCTTTGTTATCTAAGACAGAAAAGCGTTTCCATGACTATAAATGATCTTGCAATATTAAGAGTAGGATCCATATTTGTGTTTGGGATGCTATTGTTATTTCAAAGGCTGTATTGTATGCAAGGGATAGAAATAAAAATAATGGCATAACCTTAAACTTTATTTTCTTAAGTCTTGGTTCCAGGCTGTACTGGTGAGAGAAAGGGATTATATTTTGGTAATCTGAAAGCAGATCTGTTTCCATCACAGCTAAACAGTAATTAGAGACAATCCTGCTTGTGTAAACTATAGAGGCAAAAATTAGACTTGCTGTAGGCCTAAAACTTGCTTGTTTTTCATAGCTGCATTGTTGGTTGTAGGATGGGTCATAGTTTAATTACAGCTTTATCTGTAAACAATGGAAAAACTTACCACTTATTTTAAGCCAATGATACTTTTTCTGTTCTTTGGAAACTGGCGTGCCAAGCTTGACAGGAAAGTTGACAGTGTGGTTTGTATCTATGCTTGTTTTCCACATCTGAAGTTAAGAAGGAACTTCTCTAAGTAGTCATAATCTACATTTGCCAGATTTAGAAGTGAATCACTTTAGCAGTTTTTGACAGTACACATTTAACAGCACGTGCTCTGTGTAGCAAAGAAGGACCAGCAAGTAGACGGAGTGGTCTGTCAGCAGCTGCCAAAACTGTACACTGGATTTAAGCCATAGCTATTAATCAGTTCTGCTATGAAAAGGGAAAAAAAAGTGCATCAAAAGCCTGTAGGGTGTTGGGAGGGGAAATTCCTTCACTCTGCTAAATGGAGATTGACTTTATTTAGTCATACAGCAGCTTCTGAAGTTGTCCGAACTAGCAGAGTTGCCTTTAAATGTCAGTTCAGTGTAGTTAATTTACTGTAAATGTGCCAATAAGTTTGTTTTTAATGACAACACAACTGAGACCATCAGAATTGATTTACTAGCTTTTAAATGAAGCCACAAAGATCTCATCTATTAAATTTTTGAAGTTATAGATTATGCAACAGTGAAAATTACTGAGACATCCTTTACTCGTATGCTGTCGCCTACAGACCATAAGTTGTGCTGGACTGAAAGCAGAGCTCCAGAAACGGGTAGGTACGTTGGTGGAACCTGAGGAAAATGTTTTCTTTCAGATTTACATAAGCTACCCATGCTGCTGGACTTGTTCAGATTTTAAAGGATGTATCTGACAAAACTCCCACAGTGAGTCACATTTTTCGCAGGAAACTTTGAGTTTCTATTTCAGGAAGTGGAATATAAATAACTTTATGTAAGGAGATTGAAAATTCTTTCATATAAAGATTTAATAGGTAGAATATTTGTGCTACTGGTTTTCTACCTGAATTTATTCTGAAATGTGCCCTCAATATGAAAATAAACCTGATTTATAAGAATTTGCATCTTTCTGTTCATTTTGAAGGGCATAAGTCAGCATTCACAGTATTACTACGGTATCTACTGCTACATCTACAAAATGGAAACTGTCTCATATTTGTGAAGACAACTAGGAACATCTGATGAGCTAGAGGTACCATAGCCCCAGCATTTCTGCTGCTATGTATAACTTCCTCAGAGTGTAAAAGAAAAGAAACTTGACAGATGCAAAATGAGAAGAAAAATACCTTTCCTTCTGAGAGGTGTGGTTATGTTAGGCACCCACAGAAGAAAACTTGCTTTATATATGTTCAGGCTGAGAGAAAGGATTCTGCACCAGATAAGAAGATGGAAAATGGGATATTTTAGCTAGTGGAAAAGTAAACCTGTTCCTCAAAGTAGAGGCTACCATCAGTGAATGGTACTACTGCTTGCTTTTGAAATGAGGAGGAGTGGTAGAAAACTGACAGTACTGGCTTTCAAGGCTTTAACTTCTACAGATTCCTTGTTTTGCTGCAACAGTGACTGGAGTGGAATCTTAAGGAAGAAGAATCCTAAATTAGAACCAAAGGAGGCAAGGAGGAATGTTGCTAATATCTCTTAGTTCTGACCCTTCTCATGCTTTTCATGTTCGGTGCAGGAATTATGTGGTCAGGGATGTTAACCGACTGACAGCTCTGCTTTGCACACTGGATGAGTGAATGACTTAAAAAGCCCCAAGCCCCTGTATTCATGGCTTTAAAGGAAGCCTGATTTGTGTTGGGTGCAATAGATGCAATTTTATGCTGTTATTTAAAATGCAGGTTTTAATTAAAAAGTAATGCCAGCTCCATTGTGTAGCAGATAAGCAGAAAGTAAACATTGCTAAATGAATAGGCAGATTTTTGTTTTCTAAGCATTATCTTGCTATAATGTCTCTATGGTGCTTCTTAGGAATAGCCAAGTTAGCAATCCTAGTGCTCTTAAAGATTTTTTTTTTTTTTAATTCTTCAATTCAAAAAACTAGGGAGTAGTGAAAAATTAGTAAATATCTAATATTGTACAGCAATTTGAGTGCCATGTCTCAGTGGAGAGCAGTGCTATTTGCCTGTCAGTTTCAAAGACTTAGTACTGTCCCTGCTTGGGCTGACCTGATGATAAAGGCCTTTCAAATGACAGCTTCTCTATATTTCACAGTCTTGGGAGGCTTAGCTGAAATTTATGTAGTATTGAACTACTTTGTTGTGTGAGTTAGTTTGCATCATTCTCCAGGTGCAGGACGTTCTAAGATGAACCTCACAGTTAAAGAAAGCTCTTGAAAAGCTCCTACCCATCTGCCTTGGAAAGACTTCTCTGCATCCTATGAGTGTGTTTTTGATGTGCACAATCTCGATGCTTTATATACATATGTTAAATTCTTTAAACATTGAAGTACATTAGACAGGCTCCCTTGCATATTCTCTATATACTAGCTTCAGGTTGACTAAAAACCTTTAATGGCCAATTAATTTGAAAGGCTACACAAGGATTTCTTGGAAGTGCTTGTTATAAGGATTCTCGAGGTCGGTGGTGTGATTATGCCCAAGCTATGAAACACAACGATAATAAAAAGGATATATGTCCATTTTTTTATGGGATAATTAAGTGAGGTGTAAAAAGATAACCCTCTTCAGTCTTGACCCTGTGACTTGATTTAGCTCACAGTCTTGTTGAGGCTTCTGTAATGCTAAAATTTGTTGATGTGAACTACCTGCCACCTCAGATGTTTTTCAACAGTGAAAGAGCAATTTTGTGTATAAAAATTGTACGTGCATTGGTTGGCATCTACCATCCATCACTTTAATCTCTGAGCTCTTCTCTTCAAAACTGTCTTTTAAGTTTTTGGGAAGTTTTTAAAGTTTTTTGGGAACTGTCTTTTAAGTTTTTGCCCAAAACTGTGTGTTTTCTTTCTGTAGCCTATGGTGGATATTGTAGGCTATGACATGAAAAAGTTTTAATAAAGGTAGCTTTATTTCACGGCCTTCCTTCATACTTTATCAAATCTTTATTATGTTTTGTGAGATATGTTTTACCCCAAACAAAATAAAAGTGATTCATGCTGCCCAAGGGAACTTAAGAGTTCATTAAAGATCTTTAGTCAAATGTCTAACTTCTTGGCTTTCCTTTTGAAAATATTTCTTTGTCACTTTGATATATTTTAAAATAGTGATAATGTCCTCATATTTTTGTGTGGTTTCAAACAATGTGCCCTATTGATCATGTAAAAGATATCCAATGGATATCTACTTTAAGGAAACAGAACAGTTGGGATTATTTTATGATTAAGGTCATAGAGCAGGATGAGAGATGTTTGCAGGTATGAATTCCCCCAGGTTTTTTTTGTTTTGAAACAGACTTCTCTTTCAAGAAAGATTAATTCCTTTGTTCTGTTTCTTAAGTTTATATGAGTCTCAGAATGTCATATGGTCCAAATGGAAAGTAATGTAATGGACGACATTTTCTCACAGTATTTTCTGTCTGAAAACAAATGGAAATAATGTGTGCATGTAATTTTTTGGGGGAGAAATCAGTCCAGGAATCTAATGTGCTTAGATTTAGACAAAATATAGCTTATAACAGGACTGTGGATATTCTAGAAGCTCTGACTTGGATTAAGGTGTGCTTGTGCTCAATCTTACAGTTAGGGCTTCATCTTTTGCTCAAATCATGTTATTTTTTCCACAAACAAAACTCTGAGTTTATTACAATAAGTGTATCTGACACCCTCCATCCCCTGTCCCATTTGTTTGAAGGCCTGATTTGTCATATGACTTCTTTTTATAAGAATAAGAAAAGTTAACTCATTTTACTTGGTAATGAAGCCTGCACAAAGTATAGAAGGATTGGTATTTTTTTTTTTTCCCCTAAGGAATATATAATCCAAATAATTGACCATCAAATTCATCATGATTGAGGTAGACTAGGGTGGAGTGAGTGGCAAGAAATGTAAACCTGAAAATGTGGAAAGCTGACCCATAGCATCAGGATGGGCACAGGCTTGTTATGAGATGTTAAAGTTACACTGGAAGCTCAAAATACTGTAAACTGTTGGTATGTGGTGTGGAGTAGTGAGGAAGTTGCAACAAAGGCTTCTAAGGATACTTTTCCTATGGAACTGTTAATTATAGTACGTCAATTTCTGACACTCCTGTTAGAACAGCATGGACAGAGGAATGGATTTCTATGGAATAAACAAAGAAATAGCAGTGATTCTTGTCTCACTGAATAAGTTTCTATCAAAGGTAGTTCTGCTGATCTGTAACCCTTCCTGAAAGTAGTGTTCAAGAGTTTGTCTAGCTCGTACCTAGCTTCTCAGGACCCTTTACCTCCTTTGACTCTGTAACTTAACATTTACTGTAACCTAGCTGATAGTCCTCATAAAGTGTTCCTTAACTCCTCATTTTGAGTCTGAAAATAAAGGAGGTGTAGAACACAAGGATTAACTTATGCAAACATAACAGCTAAGCATCCACAACTTAGTGGTGGGAAGGGAAGAAATGAAAAGATGGTTGTGATGACTTTCAAGTTTTCTGGCCTGTAATTCAGAAAACCTTTGGAGAGGAGAGTGGTGGGAAAATAGTTGCTTAATGAGAAGGGTATTTAATGGTAAATGGGGAAGGAAGGTGAAATGGAATCAGAATATTCAGAAAGTATGCATCTAATCAGATACTGCACAAAGGAAGTTTCCTGTGGGAGGACATCAGAAACTGCACTAACTCTCCTGCTGCTTGGTTGTACAAGGTGGCTGAGTATGTGTTGTAGAGGGAACTGGGGGATATGTGTGCTTGTGGAGGATGTGGTTTCAAGCAGTGCCGGGGGAGATTCAGGCTGGATATTAGGAAATATTACTTCACAGAGAGGTTTATCAGACATTGGAATGGTCTGCCCAGGGCAGTGGTGAAGTCGTCATCCCTGGAGGTGTTTAAGCACTGTGTGGACCTGACCCTTAGGGACATGGTTTAGTGTTGACCCTTCAGTGCTGGGTGGAGGGTTGGACTGGATGATCTTTGAGGTCTCTTACAATCGGATGTTTTCTGTGGTTCCGTGCCAGCTGATGCAGTGATAATCCTTTTGGCACTCCATTTCTTTGATTCAGTTTTGTAGCACAGCTGCTCTGTGGGACCAGCTCCTGTGTGTGACTGTTGTAGTACTTACGAAATGCAAATGAGTAGCGTTCCTCTTTCTTTGTGCTGAGGCAGGTTAGAGAAAATAAATGGTAATTGTTTGGTAATGAGAGATGTGTCGCTACCCGAATGAGCTTTAGCTATGCTTTTCTTTTAAGCAATTGCAGTCTTTTGTCTGCTGCAGCAAATGACAACTTTTATGTAATAGTAAAATATGGTGTACAGAAATTTTCCCAACACTGAATAAATCTGTCAAAGTATGATCTCATTCAGTTCCCTAAATGGATTTTTGTTCTTACCTAAAGTAGCAGCTGTGAAGTTGGGAGGTGTTATGCCACAGAATACTGACCTCCCAGAAAGAGCAACAGTGCTGCTTTATTCCATCTTGCATCTCTTGAAGCCTTTGCCTGTAGTAGGAGTTATTTTTAAATGAACCAAACAAAAACATTTGTGATTTTTCAGATCATAGTGAAACTTGGGAAAGAATGGAATAATGATTCTTTGAGAAGTACTAATTCTAGGTAGTGAGGCTTCTTCTTGATAGCTATGCAAAGGATAAACACTATACCCTTGCTGTAAATATTTTTAAAGCTGGATTCACTGTGCATGCTACTTAATGCTGAAAAATTAGTTTAATGCAGATTTGTTGCCACTGGGAGGATGACAAAGGAACACATTTCAGAAACAAATTGATTTGGCAGAACCAACAACTAGTTTTGAGCTGTCAGAACCTTGACTTTTGGGAGAGCGTGGGTGTCATGTTTTGATTTTTGTGGGGGTTTTTTGGTGTGGTGTGTGGTGTTTTTTTGTTTTTGTTTTTTTTTTGTTTTTCCCTTTACTAATGTTGTGGCTGCTGTTTACCTTTCCTGTATTAGCTGCCTTCTTTTTGCATACAATTTTTAACTGACACTCCAAAGCACAGTTATAGGTTTCCCCCTTTATGTTCCAGATTGTAGACTCTTACAAAATTAGAAGAATGTCATTGAACAATTTTGAGCTGAGATTTTTCCTGTCTGTACTCATGCTGGGATTCACTTGTTGGGTGCATTGGTTTAGGCATAAGAGGAAAACATTTGTAGAAGGCTGAAATTCTGTTAGTGATGCTGGAGAATACTGTATGTCTGGTATACAAGTCTAAAAAGGACTACTCAGAGGGCATTCAAGGGAACCACCTGAAAAAGTTGAACTCTGTTAGAAACTTGGATTTTGCTGATGTTCCCTAAGTCTTTACTTTTGAGGAGAGATTCCTAATTAGCAGAGAACTGTGATCTAGTAGCACTGACTACAGGGAGA
The DNA here is from genome assembly GCA_013399055.1 of Ramphastos sulfuratus. Classification (NCBI taxonomy): domain Eukaryota; kingdom Metazoa; phylum Chordata; class Aves; order Piciformes; family Ramphastidae; genus Ramphastos; species Ramphastos sulfuratus. The sequence goes on along the minus strand of WBNM01018853.1, from coordinate 43,439 downwards.
CCACAAGTTAAACCAAGGAAATTAATAACCTGAAGGCCAGCAAACTGTTGGAGTCTCAACAGATTGTCTTCCTTGAACTCATGGATCTAGTACTGCTCTACGCTTCGAGGGTGTGGAAGTTGGAGGTATGCTTCTGTATGTGGTGGTAAGTAATCTGCAGCCAATGGGAGATCAGACTGGTAGTTCGGCATTTAAAACTGAAGGGCACACTGCAAATTCCAACTGTCACCTTTTCTGAGAAATTTTAAGGTGATTGACATGATTTAGTTGCATTCCATCTTTTACCATTACAATGTTCAATGGAAATGGGCACCTGTACTTGGTGTCGTTATCTGATGTTTCTCGAGTTTAAAGAGTCTCATAAACTACTAAGATCTCTATCATCTGACATCTGGATTTAGTGACTAAGAGCTTTTATTAGCAACATAGTATTCTAAGGACACTATTATCTATACAGTATTCTAAGGACAATATTATCTATGCTGTCTTTCCTAAGTTTATGTACTTAGTCTCATATGTAGGCACAGAACTGTGAGTTTGCAACTCCATCTCCCCTTCCTCTTCCTAACAAAGGAATTTGTTAAATTATAAACAAAGAAAGCAGCTTGCCAACGCTGATTGTTTGGGTTTGGTTTTGGGTGATTCTTTTCTCCTTTTTTAGCTGTGTAACTGCTATGAAGCGTGAGAATTAAAGAGCTGTGGAAGTGTTTAAAGTTACTGTTCTCTTAACTTTAGTTGATTTTTCTTGCCTCAATTCTTATGAATGAGAGGACTAAATAGAAAGCTTAATTTACTATAAATAAAGTTGTTGAAGACTGAAAAAAGACTGACTCAGAGGTATGCAGAAACTGCAATTTTTGTGGTTCAGCTCACAGAAGAAAATGACCTACTGTTAATCTTGCCACCTTCCTCCTCCTCGTTCCGGTGCCAAAAGGTAGGAAGGATAGCAGGGAAGGATAATGTGCCAGAGCTGAGATGAGTATCAAATATAGATTCAAGACAACTGAACTTACTGGTTTGAGAGTCCTGAAACTAGTTACTGTGCCTGGGCTGGTACTAAAGAATGAGGAACTGGGGATACCACTCTTCTTAGTAATATAGCTTTGAATGTTATTCTATGTGCCTGTCACTCATGCATCCACATGTCCTGTTTTGTAAGATGAAAGCAAGTAGCTTGGGACAGGTTGTGGGCAGGGACTTCTGAACAGTGAGTGGTATCACTTACCTGTAGGGGGATATTAACCTTGGTGAGTTGTCTAAGATTACTAGGTAATCTGTAAAATGGTGATCACTATTCAAGACAGTGAAGTGTTCAGCTATAGACCCTTTCCTGTTAAACTTCCCGGTGCAAAGCAGGGTACTAATCTATCTACTAATAGTAGCAAATGAGTGCCTTGATTTAGGTATATATTGTGGTGATTTTTTCCTTTTTTTACATGAATTTGAGTTCTGAAGTGAGCGGAGACATTCATCCTGAATGACAATGAGCATTTAGTTGCTGTGTTTTTTGTTGTTTGTGGGTTTGCTTGTCTGCCTTTTTAAATAACTCTCCACAATAATACAAATATTTCGATAACATTTCTTGGTAACCACTGAAGTTGAACTTGCTTCGCTTACTACTATTTGACTTGGTAAAATGCACACGTGTTCTCTTTTTTTTGTGGCAAGAATAACCCTCATCTTAAAAGCTAAACATCCATATTACTGAGGTAATAAATGATGGAAGTAGCTGTAGCCCAGTGATAAACAGTCGTTGTGCCATCTTGTGCAAGTGTTTGTTCATAAAGGACAGATGACTGATATGTTACTTGACAGCAAATTAGAAGAAGGCAGGTAGAGATTACTATTTCTTATAAATTTATCTCTGTGTAATTTCATTCTTATACAGGTTTCTCCTTGTTTCTGTCTGTGATAGAGAGCTTAGAAAATTCGTGTAGCTTTTTATTAGAACTAAATTAAGGAAGAATACAGAGCTTTGACCTTGTTTTGATTTAAGTTAAGTCTTTAGGAATTGTTTACATGGATGAGCATGTGTAAATAATAATAGTCTCTGTATGTAACTCCCAGTGTAAGTATTGCCAACTCTAATTTATTTCTAGAGACCTCTTCTGTGTCTTAACATAGCCATATTTATTTTGAGTATTCTCTTGTAGAATTAACTGTTTTCTGCAACTTTCCTGATTCTTGAATTAATTTGAAGGAAGTGACTAGAAAGTCTTGAGAGCTGTTTGTAGAAAGGGCTAAATATTTTGGCTGTTATCATAGGATTTACTTCTCTCATGGCAACATTTTGAACAGCTCTTAGGGTCATAATGTTATCAAGTAGAATACAAGGTTTTTTCACTAGTTCAGGAATGTTTTTCTATCACGTATGACTGATATCCCTGCCTCCCCCCAGATGTAGTTAAGATCCATTTGTTTATGTATGCACTGTTTGTCCCTGGCTGTGATCTCCCAACTTTGAACCATTAGTATTTATTTGCTATAGTCATACATTTAGAAAAAAATCAGATCACAAAGGTATTCCAGTAATACATTTATGTACCGTGTTGCTGTATTTCCTTTTAACTAAATCTCTGGGGTTTGTTTTTCTCCATAAATAATGTTCTTCAGCTTGAAAGTTTTCTATGTGGCACTGTGTTCATTATGCTGTTTATTAAAACCATCTAATCTTTCTGGCTCTTGCCTAAGAAAGAAAAGGGGGGGGGAGGGGAAAGGGAAAATAATCAATGTAACTAAAAATTAGTTTTGCTTATGTTGTTGCCTGTGTGCTGTAATGACTTGCATCATTTCGTGGCCTCCAAACATACAGGGTTTTTCAATAACTTCAAAGACGAGAGCAAGTTGACAGCCCTGGCTTCTTACGTGACCCACTTAAAGGAAGCTACTATGGGTGTTGCAGTTTGCTGTTGCATTTTGCACGTGTGTGCCCATCACTTGACAGATAACTAGCATGGACAGATCCTAGTATGGGTGAGCTTTTGCACTTGAGTATTTCTCTCATGGGAATATTCCAATTAGCACAGCACAGCTAACTTACGCTTCCATATTTTTTCCTCCATTAATGATTGTTCTGCCTTTTATATCTAGTGTTATGTTTTGTTCTTGGCTATTTGTAAGGATATGGTTACTTTCTAAGAATGTGATACCTTATCTCCCATTACACATTTCAAAACACCCCTATTTCGTTTTGCTCTCTGCTAAGGTATTTGAAGACGCTTTGGTTGTTTAATTTATCATGTAAACTTCAGCTCTGTGTGATTCTGTGATGATTCGGCTTTGTTACTGCATGTCCTGGTGACAAACTGTCACTGCTGTTGTGGAATGAATAACACAGTACTAAGCACGCTAAGGCTACTGCTTAGCAAAGAGGGTGGAGATGAGTGCTTGGGAGTGTGGCAAGATAGTAACAAAACAGTTTTCAGAAATATCTGTCAAGATTTGTTGTCACAGTTTTAAGATGCTGCTATAACAGTGTGAGTTTTAAACTGCATTGGAGTAAGGTCTGAGCAGCGAAACATCCACAGATAGAAGTAAACACGTGCAGTCGAAAACTAAAGCAGTGAAATTGCTTTCAGTTCAACATTGCTTTTTGCATTGTGTCTTATTTTGATCTTGATATCTAATAAACTCATTCTTCTCCCCTGAGGGAATAAAAAATGACCAGGCATTATCTATATAGACCCTGGGAGTATTTAGATGAAAATTTTCAATGGGCTGCATTGATTGCATCACTGTTTTGTGTGTTTTTTTGTTTTTTTTTTTTTTTTAAAAAAGCTGTTGTCTAGAACGTACAGGTAAGTTGACGCAAATGGCACATGCTGTAGGCTAAGCATTAGTATTTCCAGATAAGGGGAAAGGGTAGATTTGTTCACACACATGGAATTTTGTGTAAAATGACTTCTGATTTACTTTTTCTAGTTCATCTGGTAATTGTCCAGCTGTGTAGGTAAGAAGAACAATAATATGACAGTTGCTTGTTAAAATACTATCTATTCTTGAAGAAAATGAAAATCATTGAAATGCTTCATGCTGAACAATTAACAAGCTGCATCTGTAATTCTTAGGCTTCCAGCCTCAGTGGAAAACCTTGAATTTGAGCAGGCATATTTCCTTTCTGTGGAGGAAAGAAGTTGTGTAGCAAACTTTTCCTCAGTGCAATTCTGCGTAATAATGGTAAATTATTGGATTTACATATTTTGTCCATTTTCAAGTCTCAAATGCAAGTGCAAAGTAAAGTTGACCTTAAATTTTGGTGCTCTTTGGAAGTATGAAGGGCATGTGACTTTTTAAAAATCAGTCAGTAAAAATATGTAGATGTAAAAGGCTTGTCGTATGTAAACATTTGCGTAGCAAACACTGGGGATCGAAAGCTGTGCGCAGAAGAGAAGGAAGGAAAACTGTGGCTCCCTTAATTTGCTGGTGCTGTGGTACCTTTGGGAAATTAGGGAGAACAGTGCAGGTCGTGATCTTTTCTGATCATATCTTTGACGTGGCGGAAATGCTCAGATGGGTTGTACTGCTATGGCTGTTCTTCCAAAGTGTTTTGCTGGAAGTAGATATTTCCTTATGCAGTAAGGAAGGTGCTTCCTTTAACTCCCATATCATTGTGTTTGTGCTGCAGCTGACGCGCTGAAATTATCCTCTCTGTTTTGAATGGCTCTTTTTTATTAGTATGGTAATGCTTTCTTCTGTCAATAGCTCATACTTAACAATGCAATTTCATTGTGTGGTGGTTTGGGAGTTACCACCCCCCCACTATGAAAATCACCCAGACTAGACTCAGCTCGCTGGAAGTTAAGGAATGAAGCTATATTTACAACTTAGCACAATATACAAGCATATATATACACAATATACATGAATATTTACAGAAATATACAAGTTAAAGGTATTACAGAAACACAATATCCCTTCCAGAAATCAGAGTCCCCAGGAGGGGCTCCCAACTGCCCTTCCACTTTCTTTCCACCCCTCTACCTTATCCCGGGGTATGCCTTACATGCAAGGTGAGTTTGGAGGATTGGCAAGGGAGGTTAAGAAGCAGTGTGATTAATTGGGTTACACAGCAGAAGGCCAGAAGATACCAGCTTCCAGAGAGAGAGAGACTTGTCTTATCTATATTTTGTCTTTGTTTTTATACATCTCAGCAAGCCTGAGTGAAGGAGACATCACCATTGTTTTCTTTTCACAGCCTATGATCTAATTTTTTTTTCATTAAAATATCCCAATTAGCCTCAAACCAACACACAATGGTACATGACTTTTGGCTATTTTACACACACACTGGTTGGAGTAGAAAAGAAAAAAGAAAAAAAATCTACAAAAAGTCAAAACCAAACCAACAACCCCCCCAATAACACAAAATCAATCAAACGAAAACACACAAACCTCCATGAACAAAAACAAACACCCCAACCAAAAAACAAGCTCCCAAACAAACAAAAAGCCCCCGACTACCAAAACTGGAAGAGAAGGAGTTGCTTTGTACTGGGACACAAGAAATAACAATCTTTCAATCTGTCTCCAAGTCACCTGGCAGGTTTCAGATTTGGGCACCTGGAAGTATTTCTTTCTAATGAGAATGTTGTGCATGGCTGTGTTACAAGAAACAGTCCCATAAAGAAAAAAAATCTAGATATTGATCTCAGTCATGTTATGTATGCTACCTAATAGAGATAATAAATGGAGTACTGCTATAGCTTACTCTCAAAGCACAGCAACAGTATACTAGGGCTTCTTAAACTGAATACCATATAAGCTAAGGAAAGAATATATATATATATATATTTTTTTTTTTTTTCCCCCCCTTTGGTCTAATACAACTTCAGTTAACTTGAAAAATACATCTGTTGCGTGATACTTCATAAACTTCGTAGTGTTCTCTATCACTGTGCTATCTTTTTTAATTCACGTGTGCAATGGGAAGTTGGAAAAAAGATAGAAGGGGAAAAAAACCAAACAACCAAATGCAAAAAATGACAAACCAAAAACCCCACAACAAACTCAAACAAAACCGAAAAGAAAACAATCAAATCCAAACCACAACAAACAACCAAGAGCATTATTAGCTTTAGACAGTGCAGAAATGCCCAGCATTTTTTCCATAAATAATGTTTTAAAGGAAAAATGTAGGTGGCAGATACGTATTACATTGAGCTGACTGTAATGTCAAGACTCCTGGCACATTGCTGTTAAAGTCCATGTTTTTAGTTACACAGATGTCTATCTGATAAGCTTGTATAGATACTCAATGCTATTTTTTAAATGTCTAGAAGCTATTTAAGAAATGAATCTGTGTAGCACAATGTGTAGTGTGTCCTTTTGCAAGCTAGTAAGTGATTTAGCCTGTTTTTCAAATGACTTTTTTATTGCAGTTCCAAATGTGTGTGACTTGTGTGATTTGATGCAAAAATTATTTTCACATGGTTCTGGCCATGGCTAAAAGGGAACTTAGATCAACAGTGGTCTGGGACTGTGTGAATTGGTGCAGAATTTATTTAATTTTGAATCTAGGCTTATTCCTCAATTTGAACAGTTGTCAGAGCGCTGAATGTTTTTGAAGGCAGTTTAATTTGCTGTAAGTAGTCTTTAATGCTTTTCTTTAATAAAAACATGCACACTAGTTATGAAGAATAATGTAAGGCACTTGGTGACTACTTTGGTACTCCTAATGAAAGTCACATTCTTTTGCTGGACACAGTCATTAATTGATGCTGCAAGCTTGTGGGAGTATTGAGCATAACAGCAGGGCTAGCAAGCAGGAAAGAGCAAGCTTCCTCCAACATAATTAATTTTAAATTTCTGAGATTAAAAAACTAAACAAATTTTTGTTCTTGGCTGTTGTTCCTTTATTTAGAACCACTCCACTGAATTTTAAGCACATTCCAGTTTCTGTTGGTCTTGTCAGAAATGTTTACGGTTTTCATTCTGACTGCAATTTGTTTCCTTCTTAAGTGCTTCTGACAATTATTCTCCTTATCCTCATTTATACTGTTGTTCTGACGGCATGCCTACCTTTCAAGTCCTTGTAGAGAACCCAAAACTTATTGCTAAATTTACCACAGTGGCATGAAGCTCAGTACAGACAGACCACTAAAGATTGTACCTATAGTTTGTCAGGAATATCGAAGGCCTGTAGTGATGGGACAAGGGGCAGTGGTTTTCAATTAGAGAATAACAGGCTTAGATTGGATGTTAGGAACAAGTTGTTTACCCTGGGGATGGTGGAACACTGGAACAGGTTGCTCAGGGAGGTGGTTGAGGCCCCATTGCTGGAAAATATTCAAGGTCAGGCTTGACAAGGCTCTGAACAACTTGATCTAGTGGAGAATGTCTGTGCTTACTGCAGGGAGGGTTGGATTAGGTGACCTTTGGAGGTCTCTTCCAACCCAAACCATTCTATGATCTCTACCTTTCTTCCTTATGTATGTATATATCTTAATTTTTAGGCTGTGTATGACAGGTACAGCCCTTTGCAGTTCAGATGTTACTGAATTTGGAGTCTTCGGAGATATATTTGCCTGCTTGGCAATTTGTTTGTTCTGGATGGTCCTTGAAAGATGGAAACTTTTTTTTCTTTTTTCCTGCAGGATGCAGTTTCCTAAAACATGACTTCCTATAGTCATGTTCCTAGTAAAATGTACTTCTGTCTTGGCCGATTGGAAGTACAGGCCTTTGTATTATGCTTGTTTTTGGTCTTCTTGAAAATTTGCTGTGTGGTTAAAATACAAGTAAATATCTACTGATAGACCTTCTAGCTACAAAAATCTTAACTCTTTATGAAAGCTCAGGTTTCCTTTTTTCCCCCTGCAGGTGTTTTAAAGTATTTCTGGATGTATAGATTATGGCAACTCCATAACCTGATGAATATATGTTAAAATACTAAACCAAATTCCACTGTTTAGTGGTTTCTATCAATACTGTTAGATTGGTTTTTTTTTTTTAATATGTCAAGAAGCTATGTCAAGAGTATAAGAAATTACTTGAATAAACTACCACATTTCTTTTTTGTATGTGTATATATATATATATATACAAAATGTGTGTGTGTGTATGTGTGTGTGTATATATATATATATATACACACCTTTGTATGTATATATTTTTTTTAAAGACGGTGATTTTCTTAAAGCAAAGGGGGGAAAATATACCTTGACCCTTATGCCTTCATCTTCTCATGTAGCCAATGGATTGCTGAAACAATAGTAGCCACATTTGATACAACATCATCTTATTTATAGATGGAAGCAGCTGCATCCTCTGTCTTTGCATGCAAGAAGCTCTATTGTTTTCACAACACCAGGTTAATGAGACTGTGGGAAAACCAAGGCCTAATATACAAGCATTATTAAAAATAATTATTTAACACAAAAAGGAAGGGAGGATGTCTGGTACAACTCACTCTTAAATTTGAGTTAGGTGTGGTGTAACTGCTTTTCCACCACTGAATGCTTACTTTATATGCTTCCCTGAGGTGGATTTTCTGCTTGGGGTGCCCTGATGTACAGTGTGGCTATCAGCAGATACTTTTTTACAGTCCTTACCAGGTCACTGGGATGGGGGACTGTCAAGGACACAATGGGGAGTGGGTAACACTGTCTGGTGGTATAGTTTTTTGTCAGCTAGGAGATGCTCCCTTGGGATCTGTGACCAACTGTCCAGCCTCTGAAAGTGGAACATGGAATCTGGGAGCTGTAATAAGTTGTTAATCCCTCTGTCATCCTCATTTCCCCCCTTTTGTTAGATGCCCTAGATGGAAGGATTTCTGTTATTGTGGAAGTACTCTCCCAGGCTTAGAATGTCTTGAACTTTGTTACCAGTCCCTGAAAATTGTTTTGGTCAGGCGTTCACTGGTGTAGTCTAAAGACCTCAGCCTAAGTAGCATGGATACAGCTCAGTCCAGTGTATGCTGCTCTTGTGTTGCATGTGCTCCAATTCATGCTGTGCAGAAAGAATAGGAAAAAAAGAAGCCAAACCAAATAAACCAACCAAACAAAAAACAGACCAACCCAAAACAAAAAATAGTGGATGATAGGAGCATTAAGAGTGAGCATTTTCTATCAATGCAAGCTCAAGTGGTAGCATTGCTAAGTTGATTGAAGGTCTTTCATGTGAAATACTTCCCTTTTTTTTTTTTTTTAATAAGAACATAATTTCAAAATGTGTGCAGTGGAAGTCTGACCAAATCAAGCATATGCTGAGATCAGTTGACATACAAGATCTCCTCTGAGCATCTTCTGTAGCATACATGTAACTTAAAACGAGTAGGCCTTTAGAAAGGTGTTGGGTCCTGGTATAATTGGTTAGATATGCAGAGCCCTTTGGGTAAGCTGACGGAATGTTTGGATTTTTTTACCAATCTACAAAAAAATACAAAGACTTGAGAAGTTTCTATTGTGAATTGTCTTGTTTCAGGTTCTGAGTTACTGAATTTCACTGTTCCACCTTCTGTTGAACTGGGATTTGGGAGTCTGACACATTATGTTTGCTTGCAGGTGATCATAAAGCCTGAGTACCTCAGAGACTTCTTTCAGTTCACCTAGCCTCAGCTGTCAGCGTGTTTTATATATCTGTGTGTATTATATATTTATTTTTAGGCTTAGGAGAATGTGTTCTAAATCTGATGCTACTTGGTTTCCCTACAAAGTGGTTACAAATGCTTTTTTGGGAGAGAATTCCATGTGTGAATTGTGGAATATGCTGAATAGATAATGTTTTTACAGCGAGAGATTCAGATATTTTTTTTAATTTTTTTTTTTTCTTTTTTAAGTTCTCAACTAAAGATTGGCTTTAGTTTAGTGATTTGAAACATTATGCTGTTCCAAGATAGGGGACTTTTATTTTTCATGTGGGGGTGTGTAGAAGTAAGAATCAAGTAAGGTGCTTTTTTGCATCCATTCTTGAACTTTAAAAACAAGGGCTTATTTTGCTGGACAGATTGTTTGGCTTATGTTGTGCTGCGTTTTATAGTAGGTCTGGCTCTTCAGAGTTAGCTCTTTAAAATGAGACATTTTTATTAAAAGTCAGCAAGCTAACTTCTTTTTCCTAGGGTAGAATTTTTTATTTTTAGAATAAACTATTATTAGGGAGATGTTTTGCACTGCTTAGGTCTCTTGACCCTTCTCTTGTTGAAAATCTAGCTTCAGTAATCTTTCTGTATTAGACGACTTTGCAGATTCTTTGGTAAACAGATTAATCTCTGAGTCTTGTGACTGTATTAATCTTGTTCTGCTGCTTAGGTTTGTTGAAGGATTTCTAATAATTAGGATGTCTTTGTGCTTGGTCTCAAAGCAATTACTGTTTTTCTTGGGATTCTAATGGTGAAGTAGGGAACAGTGGAGAGAACGAGTAAGAGGTTGTTCGGTTAGTTTTGCTTTTCATGTTGCGTAAAAAGCTTATAAATATTTTAGTAGCTTTTGCAAGATGCTGACCTGAAACAGAACTTTCTTAAAACATGTTAACTGTGAGATTCAGTGTTGGTATGTTTGTGTAGGAGATGTTAAAAGAAAAAAGCAGACTTGCAATAAAATGCGTGCAATTATTTTATCTTCTGATATTTCACTATGGATGCTTGTGAACTGAACTACTGCAAGGTTAAGTCAAGGACTTTAATAGTGTTGAAATTTGTTTTTACAGTAACGTGATTCCTCTTGAGTGGCATCTAGGACTTTGGACGATCACATGCTGTCACTTCTTGCTGAAAAATTTGTACTTATCGAAAGAACTTGTTTGATTTGCCTCCTCATGCTTTTCATTAGCGCAATGTTGCGGAGAACAGAAGTAGTAGTATCAAGTTACTAGAGAATATAAGAAGCCTTTGTTTTCCATGATGTTGCTTCATCATGATTTTTGTGTTCTTTGGGTGAATGGTCTACCCATAACCCTTTTTCCATATGTGATGTATGTTGTTGGTTTCTAGTAAAGTATGCACTCACCAACAAAGCACACTCCAGGAGTTAACCCGTGCATTTGTGAACAGGAGGAGTGTCGTAAGTGCATTCTGAGACATTCCTCTGCTGGCTTGAGGGCATAAAGAAAACTTTTGTTAATAACCATATTAAGCACTCAAATGGCAGGCTATTCAAGTGAATGAAATGCCATTAAACAGAAGGGCATGAGAGTGGTGGGGTTTTGTGTGGTGTGTTTCGTTTTTTTTTTTCTTTCTACAATTTAATTTGCTTAAGAGAATCAGATTACAGCCAGAAAATTGTCTTGTCAGACAGCCAGATACTGACTTCTTGGTCTTCTGTTGCCAGATGCTCACTCTCGGCCTTCCAAGCACCCTGCCAGGTCACTGTGAGAGCCAAGAGTGAAAGCTTGGGATAGTCTTTTCCTTGTTTGTTGGCCAAAATGTTACCCATCAGAGATCTCAATGTTGCTTTTTTTACAGGATCTGAGAATTTAGGTAAGTGGTGCTTACTTTAAAGCTCCATTTTTCTTGAGGTCACCTTTTATTTGTAAGTGATATAGAAGTGTATCTATAACTTCAAAGCAGGTAGGGTGCTCTGATTTGCTAACGCAGAATTCACTTTTAATAACTGAAAGAAGAGAAACTTGTGCTGATATGAGATAGCTGACAGGATTTTTAATTCTTAAAAAGTATCTTGAAGACATCAATGTGTGTAAATACTTTTTTTGTTTTCAAGTGCTTGATGTTGCCATCTTGAGCCTGCTGTGTTGTTCTTGGTCTTTTAGCTCATTGTTTCCATTTTCTTTCATTTCTTGTTTTCTTCCCTTCCTGTTGTAAATCTTCTGTTCTGTCAGATAGGTTTAAAACTAGCTGGTGGTCTCGTAAGTGGTGAAAATGGAGACACAGGTGGATTGTATACAAAAACTTTTGCTTCAATCACACAAATGTATTAAAGATGAGGTCCTTGATTCACTTGCTTGGTATGTGTCTTAGAAAAAAACTAGTCTTTTGTGTCAGCCATAGCTCTTATTATCTCTTTTCTATGAATTATGTCTTGACTCTTTCAGAGCAGGTTTGTGAGTGTAATCAATTTTTATAAAGCTGCTATCATAGTACTGATTGGGTCGTACTTTTTTGGTGTTTGGGTTGGGTTTTTTTCCTTCCTTGACTTTCCTCTTGATGAAATACTTCTGTAATTCTGAAGTTATTTCTGTAAAGTGATTTAAAAAAAAAATTCCTAGGTTTAATAGAATGAAAGGAAAATTAAACTTTCAAAAAGTATCCATGAAATCATGTCCACAGCAACTCAGTTAATTTATTGCTGGGACTTATGCTTTCCTCTGTGGATGTCTCTGGATCAATGTTGAATACAGTATTTGTTCCCCTTCCCCTGTCCCTCAGGAATTCTAAATCACTTGCAGCAAAAATAACATTGATTTGTCTTACATAAACTCCCACAGTTACCAAATGAGACTGTACTGATGCCATAAGGTGTTCAGCTGTTGCCAAAGTCTAAAAAAGAGAAATGCCGAAGGATACAACATTGCTTCTCAAGAAGTCCTTTTTTTTCACCGTTTAAAATATAAAGTATGTGATTAATTCCCAAAGCACTTAATATTTTTGAAGTAACTCCTTAAAACTCCGTGACGTAGCAAGGTACAAAGTTAAACTGCAGCCTGAGTGTAGTGCTGACCTGTCATCTCACTGTATCCCTGCTGCTGTGATCATTTTCCCCCAAATGCCAAAGTAGCCCTAAACTACTAGGAACTCTCAGCTGGTTCACTGATGTGCCCTGTATACTCATTATGTGACTGCAATCTTAACCTAGTAAATAGCTAACTTCTAATAGCCAACCTCTTACTTCTTACTCAGCTTGTAATTTCTGCAGGTTCACTGTGCAAGTTAATAATTTCAGAGTGTATGTTCTTGCATTCAATCTCGAGTTTAGACTTCTTTCACGTACCATTGGAAAGAAAATCAATACATATTTGGAATTACAGGGCAGTTTCCTTCCAGGTTTTAGGTAGAAGTCTGACTTCTTGATATATTGAAAATGAAACTGTAGTATTTCCATGATTTAAAAAACATGTACGAAGGCATTTACTTTTCTTGACTTATAAATTGATTCATAAGTCTCTAAAAGAAAGAAGCCACAAAGAAGAATGCAAGTCAGTGGCTAAAAAGAACTGGCCCCTGGGTGTGAGACAACTGTGGCAGCTAAATTATGACTGTAACATTGGACAATCTCCTCTGGCAAAACTTGCTATAGAAACTTGAGGAGCAGCTGTCTCTGTCTGTCAATGTAGTCTTTCATCTATGCAGTGCCCACCCCAGCAGAGCTGGCAGAAGAGAGCACATAGTATGTGAACCATGTCAGTACGTAGCTTGCAGTTGTAAAGCAATCCCTGGCAAGTTGCAAGAAGGCTATCTCAGTTTAGCAGGATGTTAGCGAGTGCAGGTTCCCCCAGACTACTCTTCAGGGCAAGTTTTGGGCTGTGTGTACTAAACAGAAGTAAGCAGTTAGGCTTTGGCCAAAGTGGAGTCAAGGTGTTATATGAACTGCTGACAGCTGAGATCTGTTACATATGATAGTGGTCCACAGTCGGTCCAGTTGTCAGAGAATAAATATCAAGGGTAAACAATGCAGTTGTGGTGTTCTGAACCTTGAGGGGAAAGAAGGTGCAAGATCCCTTGTTTAAGAATAGCCATAAAGTATATACAAAATTTTCAAGAACATTATTGCATTGCTGATTGTTTTCATAGACATATACAGCAGATGTGCTTGTTCTGGAGCTCCTGGCTTCTTCATGTACCTTCACAAGAGTCAAAAATTTCAGTTAAAAGTACAGCTGGAACATATGTAGAAGTCTTACCACATTTTGCAGGATTTGGTTGGCCATAAAATGTGTGAGGCCTTGGAGCTGCTGCTGCATTCATTCAGTCTTTTTCTGGTATCTGAGACTGCCAAAAGAGGTGACAATTTCTTTCCTCCCCTGGTAGCTTCTTTTTTTGGACTGTGTGCACTGTAGCAGCTGCCTTAAGGTTTCTTAATTCATTTTTATGCTGGCCATCAGCTGTTTGTCTGCCTGTTCTGGCTACGCACTAGTATTAGTGAAAATACAGAAGGGAATGTAGCAGAAATGCAATTAATTTCTTTGAATTAAGAATGATGGGGAAAGAGAATGGTAGACATTTGCCAGTCTACAGTAATTGTCAAATTATGTAGTTCTCCTGGGAACTACAGACCAGTCAGTCTCACCTCTGTGCCTGGCAAGATCATGGAGCAGATCCTCCTGAAAGCTCTGCTAAGGCAAATGGAAAACAAAGCAGAGGTGATTGGTGGTAACCAGCATGGCTTCACCAAGGGCAGATCTTGCCTGACAAATTTAGTGGCTTTTTATGATGAAGTCACAGCGACAGTGGACAAGGGAAGGGCAACTGATGTCATCTACCTGGACCTGAGTAAGGCATTTGACTCTGTCCCACATNTTGGAGGGGGTCCAGAGGAGGGCCACAAAGATGATCAGAGGGCTGGAGCAGCTCTGCTATGAGGACAGGCTGAGAGAATTGGGGCTCTTCAGCCTGGAGAAGAGAAGGCTTCGAGGAGACCTTATAGTAGCCTTCCGGTATCTGAAGGGGGCCTACAGGAAGGCTGGGGAGGGACTATTTACAAGGTCTTGAAAGGACTTACAAGGACTAGGGGCAATGAGTTTTAACTGGCAGAGGGGAGATTTAGACTGAATATTAGGAAGAAGTTCTTTCCAGTGAGGGTGGTGAGGCACTGGAACAGGTTGCTCAGGGAGGTTGTGGCTGCTCCCTCCCTGGAGGTGTTCAAGGCCAGGTTGGACGAGGCCTTGAGTGACCTGTTCTAGTGGGAGGTGTCCCTGCCTATGGCAGGGGATTGGAACTAGATGATCCTTGAGATCCCTTCCAACCTTACCATTCTATGACTCTATGAAATGGGTTAAAAATCCTGGTGAGGGCGTGCAGGCAGACCATCTAAAAAGACGCATTAGGAACCTTGACAGAAGTGCATGGGTCCTATAGGTAGAAACAGTGTCTTTATAACCCCAAACCACTGTAGTTGTATCACTGTTTGCACTTGCGGAATGTTTAGTGTGACTTCTGTTTCCTGAATTAGACTGTTTGCCTGAAGCTTCTAACCACTTGCTGGTTAAATAGATAAAATCTGGCAGAGAGCCACCCTTTGATATGTTGAACACTACAAATAATAATAGTGATCTATGTTAAATGTAACTGAGGATGTTGTTTTAAAAGGAGAAAGTCTCAGTGGTTACAGATTACCCTGTCAGTTTTTATCTAGATTACATGTGCTTTGATGATCCTTCAAGGAGAGGTCAGGTCCCGCTGGGTGCTTTAGCTGAGACAGTACTGCAAGGAGGCAGCAGGCCTCTGAGGAAATCTTGTGACAATGCAGACACTGCCTGAGTAACTCCTGAGTTGTTCTTCTAGAAGTGTGGGCAATGAACAGGATGCAGAGACACCTTGGATTTCCACAGAGCAAGTTTGTTAGCTTGTTGCTCCTGAGACAATTCCCTGTGGCTCTGTCTTCTGCACCAGAATCTTCAGGGTTTCTGTGGCTTGTTTTTCTGGTAGAGAAGTACTGTTGTGGATATTTCTAGGCTCCTGACTTAATAAGCCTTTTCCAGTGGGGTTGGACGGCAGAGAGTAGAAACAGCAATTAGCTCAACTGGTACCAGCTGAAGGCTAGTGAAGGTCAAAGCTAATAACAAGGCTGCCTGGATCTCGGTTCCTTGTGTCAAATGCCGCAGATGTGATGTCCTTGTGCCTTGCCTTCCCAACCCTCTGCAGCCCAGGAGCAGATTTACCTCAGTCATCAAGCTCAGCCTTTTGCAGGAGTCCTCTGCTTTTAGTCACACCATTATCATCCATCTTCTTTTGCATGCAAAGCTCAGGAGTGCTGAGGACCTGTGGCTGTACCATGTTCATACTGGATGCTCCTGGAATAAAGTCCATGTTTAGCCCCTGTTGAACACCCGGGTTCCGGAGAGGAGATGGCTGTGCTTCTGCATGGAACTCATTTCTTGTCAATCAGCATTATTCTAGGCCAGTTTATCTTTAGGAAGCATTCACTGCTGTTCGAAATCATATTTGCCACGCCTATGTTCTTGTGCCACACTCAGGAAAAAGAATGGAAAGATGGTTGTGTCTCTTCCATATTTTAGGATATTGTAGGATTTTGTAAGCAGATAGTTAATTTTGGTTTTATTTCTTAATACATCTGTAGGAGTGATATTAATGCAGTGCTCAAACCTGTTTAGAGTTGGACATCCAGTAGGGCACTGATGGGAAAGATCACACCTATTATCCATTGGAGTGGTTTGGCGAGGAGCCTGATATTTCAGTGCCATGCTTTAGTTGAGGTCTGAAATTGCTTTTAGTGTTAAGTGAGTCATCAAACTCAGTGGCAAATTACTAACTCAAGATAAGCAGTAATCTGTAATGAGGAATGTGCATACTTTCAATGCCCAATTTTGGAGTTCAAACACATGGTTTTAAGCTGCTTTGAAGGTATGCATTCAGTGGTTAAGAATAAGTGCTGCTTGCTTATCTGTTGATAAGCAGTATCTTGTTAAGATTTGGTAAATTGATGGTTCTCATATGCTTGGTCTAGAATAGTTTATGAAACAACTAGTAAGCTTCTTCATACTGAGACTTAGCTTAAAAATTGTAAATAATGATGCTTAAGATCTAGGCAAATATATTCTTGTTTTCAAAACAAGTTTATGTGCCAGGAATTCAGTTATCTTTCTAAGCCTTTGCTTAGTTAACTTACACTAAGCAAACTGTGTCGCTTAGGATATCATTTTGGATAGGCTATGGAGGCTGAAACTTGTTCCCTTTAATATAGGGTGGATTAAACTTTTGAGAGATTATCTTTTTGCTGTACTGCAGACAGGGTTTTTATGTGGTGTTGTGGGATACAGAAACCAAACACACCACTTGCTGTTGGTTCTTTGGCAGCTGCACCACTCACTGACTTCTAAATGTCTTTGGAGCAGAGAAACTAGTATAATAAATGGAGAGATGTTCTTGAATGTCAGTAAATAAATAAATAAATAAAGCGCCAAACAGTTGTGATGTACCAGTCAGATGCTTCATTAGCAGTTATTAGAAATGAAACTGTAGTTCAGTAGGCAGTTTGTAAGCAATCACTGCTTTTTGGTTGCTTTGTGTTCTTAACTCCAAAGCCCCTGGTCACAAAGTACCAGGTATTCTCTATCTCTTCACAGATATTGGTAAAATTGTTGAACAGAAAAGTATAGAGCCAGCCAAGGTAAGAACAGAGTAAAGAACAGATCAGCTTTATTCACAACTTGTAGCCTGTTCAAGATCTTGTGTATTATGTGTTACTGAGTGGAAAAACATGTGTCTGACCATCTCTGTGACGCATGGTACAAATGCAGTGTTTTAAGGCACTGAGCTGAACATTTGACAATGTATGTGTCAGGTCTTAGTGTTGAGCCATCAGATTCATGGAAGCGGATTTAGATCTGATGGATCCCTTCAGCAGGTGTGATGAGCTGCAACAGATTCCAAGTACTAAGAGAGCTATGTAGGGCTGCTACTGGAGCATATTAAAATAGCGTTTCCACATTCCCTCTGAGCACTGCTTACCAGTAGAGCCAAGCCAGTTTGAATGACTTGTTCTCTCCAGAAGGGATTTTTAATTTTTTTAGAGGCTGGCAGAGCATTCCAGTGAGGTTTCACTGTGTGATTCTCTTATGTTCCTTAAACTTCTGTGGTGTTCCTGATGGCCTTATGAGTGCAGTGCTGAGTAAGACTGAATCAAGAG
Organism: Ramphastos sulfuratus; assembly: GCA_013399055.1. Lineage (NCBI taxonomy): Eukaryota > Metazoa > Chordata > Aves > Piciformes > Ramphastidae > Ramphastos > Ramphastos sulfuratus. Next base: position 25,689 of record WBNM01018853.1, on the reverse strand, counting down.
AGTTGAGTGCTTCCTTGTTAAGGGCAGTGATCCATTGCATCAGCTGAACCTGCTTTGTGTCACTCCATCTTAATAAGCAGAAGCAGACCAGATGGGCTGAACTCAGCTCATCCACCTGCTTTTGCTGCCAAGGCAGAGTGGTCTGGTGTGCCCTTCATGCAGGGCAAGTCTCATGTGGGTTGGTTGTAGGTTTGTGTGTGTGCATGACCTCTGCTCATAGGATTTGGACCATTAAAGGGTCAGAGTGTTTGCCTGGGTCAGAAAGGAGGCAGCTTTAGTGAGTGAGCTTAGCTCACTGACATGTCAAATGCTCTCCTAGTACCTGAGAGTAAATACAACTTATTTGGCAATGGAAGGCTATTTGATTTTTTTTCCCATGATTTATGGTACTTACAGTTGCATTTTAGCTTCAAAGTAATGACCTGGGAGGCCATGCTTCGCTGCTATTGTAACCCTACAGATGCTTGACCTCTATGGTGTTTACCCGTTTAACATGAAAATTTTTAAGTGGTTGGTGTTTTGCCTCTAAAAGGACAAAACTTCACTCAAGCTGGATCAAAGCAGTGTAAGTCTGTTTAGAATATGTTAATTAATTAATCTCCGAGTGTTATTGAACCAAACCAAACAAACAAACCCCCCAAAACCACAAACAAAACCCCCTCAAACTGAACAACAATGGAGAACTTGGGTTCCTTTTGGAATATTACCATTGCTTATAGAAAGGAAAATAAATCCTGAAAGATAAACATTTGACGTTATTAAATGTGGCTTCTGTTACAGGAAATAGCACAGCTAACAAATTCAGGTTTGGAGATTATTCTGTGGGAAGTACTTGAGGATTTTTCTAATGTTTGCCTCCTTTGCACAGAAGTGTAATCCCAGCTCTGGAAGGATGTGACCGCCAGCAGCTTTCAAGAATAATTTTTGAGTGAGGATTAACTTGACATGCAAATGTGTACTTCAGTATACAGTACTTTTTACTGTACTACACTTTTAATGTGACCTATTGCTTCAAGTAAGATTGATACATGTGGAAGAAATGCTCTGAAATATGCTGCTGTTAATTCAACTGCTCCAAAAAAAGAATGAACATGATTCTTTCCTGTTGTCTTTTAAAACATGAAACCAAATGACAAAGCTTTTAAGTGCAAACCGAACTAGGAGTTGATTATGTTTAAAAGTGGAGAAAATTGTATCTGTCTAAATGAATCTTAATGCTTTCTTTGAACACATGAGTAAAAAAAAAGTATATCAGGATATAAACATTTTGATATCAGTTGTGGTACAATTTTTTTTTTACTCCCTTCCACATGCTTTTTTTTAATCTGCTTTATAAAAAAATCAAAAATACAAAGAAACTGAGCTACACAATTTTTCTTAAATAAAGCTAAAACTATCCAAAACAGAACAGAATGGGGCAGTCTAACTTCAGCAAATAGCCACTGTTGTCTCTGTGCTTGGAAAGACAAACTTTATTTTTGTTTTGTTTTGGGTTTTTGTGTGTTTGCTTTGGTTGGTTGTAAGCCAGCAATATAAAATGGTTGTAGGCCAGCCACAGAAAATAACTCACTGTATTTTCTGTTGATTATAGTACTACCAAGATATTTCTGTTGCAAGTTCTGGCAGAGCAGAATTTCCAAAGCATGCTGGTTCCTTTCGTTTCTGGATATGAGTTGTCATGGTAATAAGCCAGTGATCTGCAACATAGAGCTCCTTACTGGCTCAGCCGTAAGCTGGTGGTGTCCATTTGCAACATGTAATCTCTGGAGGTGGCAGTTAGGGTTTCCCTGGCATCAAGAGGCTTCCAGAAAACCCTCTTTTATAAAGTGGAGGTGGCCCCGATACTCTGGATGATTCTGGAAATGTTGGGACTGAATTGTGCCTTGTAACTGATTTTTCTCAAGCAAAGTGTGAGATTTGTGTTTCTGGATTGGTTTTGGTGTGTTTTCTTTGTTTGGTTTTTGTGGTGTGTGAGTTTAGCAGTTGGGACAGTGCTGACCCCCCTGTTTCAGTGATGGACTTCTCAGTCCTAACAGCACATGGAGGTCTATTCCAAGGTCGTCTTGTAACAGCAAGGTGAAACAGCAAGGTGAAACACCAGTATACCCAAGAGGTTAGACGAAACGTGAGCAGTTGGAACCGTTACAGCTTTAGATTCGGACAGGTGACCACAGGCAGTTGTGCAAAGATCAGGCTTACTGGGATACCTCTTCATCAGCCAAACAACGTTGTCATCTTAGCCTGTTAAACAAACCTTCTAAATTTATTGTAATGGAAGACTTAGAGTATCTGTGTGACCAGTCATCACAGATTAGCTGTCAAATGACAGCTCTTTAATGTCACTTGGATTTAACTTGCTTGGGATTTGGAATACTTGCCTCCTTTAACAAGCCTGGTATGCTATGAATACCAGTATACTTCAAAGTGTGCATGGTTGGGATTTTTTTTCATGATCATCACCTCTTTAACAATACATTTAAAGAAGTAATACTGTGTATCTGTAGTTGCCGCTTGGTGTGATGTTGAAGTATTGGGACCTAGGCTTCACGAATTAAGTTTTATCAGAAAATAGGTTGTTCTTGTCCACTGCAAGGAAAATTGTGTGAAGATTTCAGCTAGACTAAGTCTGGGGTGATGTGCTTCCTTCAGGACAATTTGTTTGCTTGGCTTGGTTATAACTGGATTGTCTAGACTTAGTCCTTGTGTTTAAACTGGTGTCATGGATATGAATCCTGACTACTTTGACTGTAGATTAATTAAGCTGTTTAAAACAACCCAACCTTCTCTCAGCAGAAGTATCTGAATTGTGGTATCTTGCTCTGACAGCTCTTGGGGAGTCCTCTAATCATAGCTAACTTCTAACCCTATTTTTAGTAGACAGTCCTACCTGATATACTGTGGGTTGCTTTTCCAGGCCTGGCCTCCATGGTTACTCTTTGCAATGCCATTCTCTAAACTGAGATCCTTTTATCACAGCTTGGTGCTAACTAGAAGCTACTGTATGGCTGTTTACTCTAGGACACTTCTCTGTCACTAAATTTTTCCTATTTGCTTCTTTGTTCCTGGGTGTTTTTTGTTTTTGTTTTTTTTTTTTTTTTAAACAAACAAATTTTGTTACTTTAAAGCTGCCAATAGCCACAGACTTCTGTATATGGATAGACTTATGTGAAACTCATCTCTGCTACAAGCAGTTTAAGAAATCCCACTGTATTTAGTAGCTGATATATTTGTTAGTGCAAAATTGATTTATATTTAGTAGGCTATTGAGTCTTTCTTCATATAGCTAACAGAAAATATGGGACAAATAACGCTGTCTCAAAACAATTTGAGTCTCTCTTTAACATTGCCCAAAACCAAAAAAAAAACCCCAAAAACTAAACTCTAGGAATAAAAAATGGGAATGCTTGTGCAATGAATATGAAAATGGATAGAACAGTTCTAACACAAGCTTCCAACTGTTGGCAATAAATAGTGAAAAGACACAGAAGACAATTACATGATTTTAACGGTGAATACTGAAGTGCCTTTTGTAATTATGGACTATGTAGTCAGTAGGAGAGATCTTTTGTAGAGAAACCATTATGTTTGCATTTGGACATGTGACCAACATTTGGATTTTTTACTACAGAACTTAGGCTTTTGTGTTAAGCATTTAATTTTCTGACTTCTGAGAGTCTGAAAAGCAGGAAAAAATTGTGTGGTGCTACCCTATAATTTTCCATGCTCGTTAGTTAGTTCTCAAAGTTCTCCGAGATGGCAGGCTTTAATTTCCCTTCTACCCTTTCTGCATTTATCATTATCTTACGGGATGATTATAATCATGAATGTCTTCATTTCTTTACTTTATTCTGATAAAAGCTTTATGACCAGCAGGATACATTGAATTGATTGTACTAATCTTGAGCCACTGTTAAAAGTCTGATTGTGATGGGTGGGTTGTTGAACCTTCCAACTAATTTTCACGTTTGAGCAGATTCTGCTGGCAGGGTTGGAAATTAAGACCTGTTTATACTATTAAACACACATCTGTGAGGCACTACATGGAAATAAAGGTTTTTAACCCACCTCCCATTAGAAAAAAAAATTAAACTGCAAAAATAACATGTAGTGAAATTTGTATTTTGAGAGAAGCTAATTTCAAGAAGAAAATTCACAAAACAAAGTATATTTGAAGACAGGAAGGCTGATTGCAGTAAGTATCCTATTGAAACATCATTTCTCGACAACTGTTTTTTTGGGATCCTATGATGTTTCTCCAGCCCCTGCCTTTAAGTCAGTAACGCAATCAAACTCTTTGGGGAAGCATATTTTTATTCTATACTGGGACAACTCCCAGTTAAGACAAACCAGGAAAATGGGACTTCTCCTTTTTCTTCATTGGGTTTTGGAGTTGTTCCTGATTAGTTTCATGTGTGGGTACTTCAGTTACAGATTAAAATTGCCTGTTCTTCCTGTTTCTAATCCAGTTGAAAAATTCCACCCATAATCCAGAAAAAATGTCCCCACTCTCCCCACAGTGGAGCTAAAAATAGCCTTTTTTTTTGTGTGTGTTTGTGTCAACAAGGCTTAACAAGGTCAATACAATTTCCATGTTCCTTTCCTACTGCATACCTGAAGCAGAGGAAGTGAAGACTTGGGTTGACTTTGACCTGCAAACTACCCTTCTTATGAAGGCTGATTCCCAAGCTTAGTCATGCCTGGCTGCTGTGGAGTAATGTTTTATGAATTTCCTGAAATACAATGTCATATTAGCTGAGACAAAGTTATACAGGTGACAGTATTTTTTTCAGAACTTCTGTGGCCTCTAATATGTTTGGCTGCAGTTTAGATAAATAATTTGGCACTTAATGTCTCTAACAGACCTTTAAATTCAAAAGTTGCCTTTAAATCCCAGTTACTTGTTTATTGTCTAAGACGATACTTGTTTTTAGACACTCCTCAGTTTCAAACTGTCTCATCGTTGTCTTGTAGAGCTGCAGTTTTCAGGAACAGGCAATAACGGAAAGGTAGACCAGGCTAGTGAGTGGCAAACTGGGGATAGCAAAGCTATTCTGGCAGTCGTCTTCCTCCCAATGCCCTTGGCTTTGTTCCCCACCCTTCTCCAATGTTACTTGTTCTTGCTTGCCACCCTTTCACTTGTTCAAATTTTTCCTGTGCCAAGTGCAAGAAAAGGAAGAGAAGTCATGTGAGGGATGGTGTTCATCAGAACAACTCTGCTGAACTGAGTCCCCTTGAATTTGTTATGAATGTTGAGCTTCCAGGCTCGTAGCTTGTCTGGGAGCTGATAATGCTGCTTCTTGGGTAGGGGAGAGCTGTGCTGTGCTGGATTGAATGGACAGGTCTGGCTTGTTCTTGCAGGAAAACAGGATTCTGCAAGAGTAGAGAAGGGCACATGCGCTCTGATACTGTGCTAAATGTGACTGATTAAAAGGAGATAAGAACATTTTCAACCCTGTTGTGAGATCATTGAAAAGGCCGTTGTCACCCAAATTTCTAGATTTTGTGTTTTAAGAATCAGATTTCAACATAGAGAATGCCAAGTTTGACTAAAGGAAATGCAAAACTGTCAGGCCAGACTTCGCACCCTAGACTGTACTTGAGAAACTGAATGTATTAGGAATCAGTAGTTTTGTTCTACATTCAGGAATGAACTTGTGTTAGTCTTTGTTAGCTTACTATTTTTTATGTACTTCAACACAGTCTGATATAAAGGAAATAGTTGTTTCAAGTAAATTTACAAAGATTCTGTATTCATCCTTAAAATATGGCCCATGGTATTTAATTCACCAAAGTATTAGTTTGACAACTTGACATACGTAATGTCACTTAAGTATTTCATTTATACCTGCATAGCTCCCAATTCTTCAAGTCAAATTGTTTCCTACAGCTTTAGATTTAAGAGATTTTTTTTTTTTAAAAGCAATAGATCTCTATGTAAGAATGGTTTGCAGAAATGTACTGCAGTGGTTTTGTAATGAAGTTAAAAATAGTAATTTATCTTAAATTGTACTATAAAAAGTCCAATTCATTCAGGCCTCCTGTGTGGCAGGCACCTCGGACAGTATGAAGGCCCTGATGTAAGAAAAAGACTGTAAAAAAGTCGTACTATATGTCAAATACTTAATCTCTTCAACAAATTAGTCTTGGTATGTTTTATTGGTAAGTGCACACTTACCTGGGCGTGCTGTTGCACAACAGCTGTATGCTTGGGTTTTGGTTGTTGTTTGTTCTTCCCTCCCTCCTGCCCCAGGAACCTGGAGGTGAAGGTGAATATTTCATTTTTGTATGCGTGGCAGGAATTTCAATATCAGCAATACTGAATTAAAAAAAAATCATCCACACTGGACCCCATGGATCTGGTGCTGCAAACAAAGGCTTGAAGTTTGGTTCTTGTGGGCGGGTGTTCCTCCTGAGGCCAGGGAGGTAACCGGAGTGCAGTGGAGAGGAACTGGGTGGGACCTCCTATTTTCACAACTATGAAACCTGGACTTGGGGTGGGGTCAGGAACTGCAGGTGTGATGGGGAGCAAGTGTGCCCACCCATGACCAACCTTCCCTTCAGAGCCTCGTTGGCTTAACATGAGCTAAAAACAGGTTATTTTAACAAAGATTAGCCTTTCAATACATGTTGTACACTTAGACAGATGATCTTGAGCCTAAGGTGAAAATTAGGTACTTTGAAAGACCCATTTTCCCCATCCTCTGAGACAGTGAATTAAGGAATTAACTTGTATTTTATTTTTATGCTTTAATTTAAAATAAATCAAACTATTTTATAGGATGAAAGCTTCTCTCTGCCTGCTTTCCATTTCACAGAACTGAATGAATTTTTTGTCAGTAAGACAGCTATGAATTTCTAGGGTCAGCATTTTACATTTTAAGTGACAAGGGTGAGTGGTTAAGTTGGTCTTACAGTTTCACACCTTAATACAAACTAGGACTGACACCAGTGTAAATCTGCGATGATTTTTTTTTTTTTTGGGAGAGATTTATATTTATCAGTCTAAACTTGCAAATTTTCACGTCTGTCACTTTAGTGAAGTAAAAACTTCTTCATTAAGCTAGTATGAATTTAGGGCCGATGTTCTGTTTTAAGTTTGTCTGGTTTGTGTAACAGCATTTTCAAATATGTTTGAAGCACAAATGCAATGGAAAAGTCTAATTAAACATTTGCAGATTTATATTAAAATGGGCAGTAGATGTAAGGTTGCAAACTGCTGTATTTCTACGGTTAAAGTAGAAGGTGAGTTGTGTTAAAACTTGAGTCAGTTTTCTTTCAAAGTACAATCAGAACTTTAAACGGAGCCAACTGACACTGTGGAAACAAATTAAGAAGTAACACTGAGTTAAATTTTAGCTGCTTCTCACACAGCAACTCAAGCATATGACTTTTCTTGCAGTACAAATGTCAACGTAGATTAGGTTTCACTTTTTTAGCCTTTGTTTAAATAAAAGCATACTTTAAACACCTTGCTAATTTGTTCTTTGCCTTTTAATTTTCTGTTTTCGAATTTCCATTCAGATGTGAGTTGTATTTGGGTGTTGTTTTTTTCAAGCTGTGGCCACAGCTCTTGTGTAGAACTTGATTTTTGCATCAAGATCAGCTGCTGAACCTTTATGTTGCTTTATTGATGCTTCATTCTTTCATTTTTTTCAATTCTGCTGTCTGAATAGAACTAGAAAAGAGATAGCTGGTGACTTATCTGTGCTTTTGTGTAAGTAGTCCTTCCTGTAGCACAATATTTAACCAGTTGTAGTGGTGTTGATTAGCGCTGCTCATTTTGACTTTTTATAAACTGATACGAATTTATACTTAAATTTAAGGGAGAAACCGTGCAAATGACCTTCTCTGAGGTTTTAGTGGCTCAGTCTGCCACCGTGTGGTAGCTCGAATATGTGTTGTAAAAAGCGTCGGGCTGCTGCTGTTACCTGCTTGGCTTTATATATTTTGTGAATTAGTTAGAAGCAACCTTTAGGGACACTACGAGCTAGCAAAAATGTTCGTGTAAGCCCTAGTGGGGTTGAATTTAGCTGCTGCTTTAAGATTTTGCTCAACTAGGTAGCATAAATCACACAGGCAGGCTATGTCCTTTAAAGACAAAGTTCTCTTCCTGAGAATTAACTTTTGTTTTTCTAGCTTTTTGTCAAGTGTATAGAATATAGAAATAAACTTTCATATCTTACACTGCCTACGTTTATGTGTGTTTTTTTTATGAGAAATGGCTTTTACTAAACCCTCATTCAAAGGAATTTGTTGGATTGCACCACCCTAACACAAATATTTCTGGAAGACTTTTGCATTCTGTGAATTCACTTTCTCGTTAGAAAGTTGAAAAAAGCTATTGACATTTGATAATGAGTATGTTTGCAATGTAAACAAAGCATAGTTTCTGAGATAAATGAAAAACTGGTGACCTGATGACAATAACTTGATATTCTGNCCCCAAAGTGGCTTTCCTACTCTTTAATGCTGTAGACTGGAAGTGTGCAGTGCCTACTAACAGCATATGTAAATGTTTTCTTTTGACACTACTGTAGTTTTCTGTACCTTGCACTATTACAGAGAGTTCAGTTGAAAGGGATGATACTTGATTTCAATGCCAAACTTTGGGTGCTAGAGGGTGCTGTTTCCCATTAGAGACCCTCTGGAAAGGGGCACACAGAATGGACTACAGCACACTTCTCAAACAGCTGTCACTTCAATGCCAGTGCACATCAGCTGTAGTGCTCTGATAGGACCCCACTGCCTGGAACAGTGGTCTGTCGTCTTGCTACTTTTTTTTGCATATCAAAACCCCCTTATCTTAATTCTTTCTGTGTCTTCGTGTTGCTGAAGCCAGAAACCTTAATGGGACAGATAGTAAAGATTTTTTTTCTTAGCCTTGCTCTTTTTCAGATCTCTTTATATCCAAGAAAAATTTGGGGGGGGGGGGAAACATGTGCAGCTTTTTATATGGGAGGAACTCTATCTGCAGTTCCTGATGTAGGGACATACGGGGTGTTGCATTTGCCAATATTTGACCAGTGTGTTTTGAAGCTGGGATTATTTATGTTTTGGAAAGTGGTCACTGAATTTTGAATCACTTCAGTTGCATTTCTCTTGAAATGTAGCCTGTGTTCTTCACTGCTTTGTACATCTGTATGGTTGGTCATTAGGTTTGTTTCACCCAATAGTTCTGGAAAGCAAATGTCAATGGGTCCCTTTTACCATGCATTTCCACTTAGAGGTCTGTGGATCCCTGTAAGATATCATCTTTAGTAGTCCTTTATTCATCCGTGAATCCTTTGCTGCAGATAAAGTCTCTGCCACTTGAGAGAAACCTCAATGCAAGCTGGTGACAGAAGATTACTCTTCTCCTGTTCTGTCTCTGCTTATCGTTACAAAGCTGTGCTGGAAATGAATTACAGTAGTACATTCTGGCTAGGCTCTTTTCCCTGTAATCCACTACTGTGGACACCTGATCCTCAGTGGTTCACTCCCAGCTTCCCATGGCAGCCCCGGACTCTGGCCCATCCGGGTGAGGGGCAGTGGTGCCACAGGCACTGTCAGACTTTGGCTACCAGCACAGGGCTCACAGTAGCCTCCGCTCATCCCCAGGGTGTGCGGCAAGCTAGCAGATCACTGACCGGCAGACGTATCCTTTCACCTTACTAGTATTACCATAAAACAGCAGTTGCTCTATTTTGTTTTCAAAGGCTTCTATGTCCAAGGTCTCTCCGTTTCACACTGTGCTTAATTACTTTTGTCCTTGATGTCTCCTGTACTCCTCCCAGAAGGAGCAAAGCCTCTAGGAGTCATGGGAATAGAAATTAAATCACAGGATTTTGGTTTTTGTGTTTCTTCCATTTTTTTCAAACTGAATATTTGCTTTTTCAGTGTGGGGGAAAAAGACATTCTTTTCGAGTTCAGTATGTTTAAGTTCTCTGTGCAGTCCTAATGTCTTTATCCAAATACCACATCTAGTATTCTTTCACTGTCAGAAAACTGAAGCTTTTCTGTACTCTGTGGTCAAATTTTAAGTATGCATATATTTCCAAGTAATGAAATTTCATAAATGTATAGTTTTTACATTATTATATTACTTGAAAACATCTTCCTACAGTAACGCACAAGTGTTACAGATGTTAGTTTATTCTGGCTTTGTCAGCCTCAGTAAGTGGTAGTGAGTTACTGCTCTGATTTTCATTGAATTGCACATCATACATTGTTTCTTAACTAGCACCCTTAAAAAAACATATTATGAAACAGCATCAAATCCATGAGCCACAGTTAAATAATCCTAGAAATTGTGTGCTGCACTGAAGCACTGTACTTACTAGTGATTTGTAAATGCAACTTCAACAAACCCTCTAGACTGACATTAGTGTTTCTATGGTTGTGTCTTAGGAAGTTTGTCATGGGTAGTGTTTTCACATGTTTATTAATGTTTATTAAAGTGGATATTGGAGGTCCACCATGGTTGGATGCAACACTTGGCTATGTGACTAGGATTGTATTTATGATGTCTATATATATTTTTTTCATTATCTTGTGCCAACCTTTTATTTTTCTCCTTTTAAGCTTGTCATTTACCTTGCATTGGAAGAGAATGCAGTTCTATAAATATTTATGTAGTTGGTATTTTTTGGGTAGTGTGGTTTTCCCTAAGCATGAAAACACCAATTTCCGTGAGCTCATTTTATGAAGTAAATTGAAGTTTTTAGGTATGCTGCCACTGGGAAGCAGAACAGTAGTTGTTGAAAAGTTAGCTCACTAGATTTCTGGATCAAACTTGTTTCCTGGGCATAAGTAGTGACAGCAACAGCAGAAAGATTTCTGTGTTTGTGTTTTCCAATGCAGGCATACAATCATTCTTCCCAATGTTGGGTTCCACGTTTTGGCAGTTTGCCTTTTTAATCTCTTGTAAATGTGTTTTTTCAAATATTCCTGCTGCCTCAGAGAGAGCTCTGGGTTCTTTGGAAACCCAGTATTTTAACATCTTGTATGAAATAGAGAATACTAATAATATTTTCCTTCTGTTTGTAGGATTTGGAGATCGTGTATTCCTATTTGCACGGCATGGAAGCCTTGTCTAACCTGAGAGAGCACCAGCTAAGGTATGATGAAAACACATGTGTTAATCCGGTAACAAAGCAGAGACAACAGATTTGGGAACTACACACTCCTTCTGCGTACCTTCCTCAAAAAGAAAACTATCTCTGCATCCGTTTCTTCTCTTCATTATTGTCCTAGCACTTTCTCCTTGTATGCACACATGTTTAGGCTATTTGTTTATTGTGATTTCTATTATGGATATGTTTGCTTGATCTTTTTCCTCAAACTTTCAGACTAGAAGTAAACACATCACATAAAGAGTACAAATTCTAGTCTTGAGTGAAAGTGATGTAGTTCTAATTTGAAAGGTGGCCATGATCATATTCAGTTGAAGTGCTTTGTGTTACACTATTATACGCAAGATTTTGAGCACATCAAGTTTTGCATAGCTGAAGTTGAACCGATGTTAAATTGTTTCCAAAGATCAAAGTGCGCACATATGGTTGCGTGGTATGTTGATGTGTGCTTCTTGGCTTCCTGTGCAGAATGAGCTTCTTGTTGAGGAATGTGTGGAACTTGCCCTGCCAGCAGAGTGAATTCCTAGAAGAGAGCTTCTGTTGACAGTACCATACATGGAAAAGGCTGGGCTTCTGGCAGATTAGAAACAGAAAGCTTTTATAGTATCCTTTAGGATACAACATTTCTTATGTCAGTGGGATACCACAGAAACCTCTGAGATGCATTAAAAGTGTATTAAGTATAGCCTCTAGTAGTGAATAACTTACATTATGGCTTGCTGATGATCTCATCCTGAATGTATTACACTTACGTAGGAAGTAGACAGAGATTGGTTTTGAGCAAAAATTAGACACCAGCACTGACCAGAGCTAATTCAATTTTTAAAATACATGAGAAAGCAATGTAGTTTGTATTACTTAGTTGCTGTAATTTTTAACTGTTTCAATTTAAGACAAGAATTGAAACATTTGGCTGTTATCGATACGAGGCATTTTCTCCTCTATTACTGTCCTGATGGCAGCCTGAAAGAGCTGTAAAACTCAAGACAGTGCTAGTAGTGAGCTTGCATGACTTTCTGAAGAACCTACTTCCTTTACTCCCCATTCAAAGAAGAACTAAACTTACTTGTTAAATTGGTTTTATTTCCTACAACTCCTCTTCGTAGATGACCGGTTGCTCAGCATTGTTTAAGGCTGGTAGGGCGTACACTGTCGTTAAGCAGTAGCTTTCAAATATGACTGCTAATAACGACTTTTATTCTGGCATCTTCTCACCAGTAACTTCATGTTTGCTTTCCCCTTACCTCTCAAAACAGAGGATCAGAGGTAGAAGGTGAGTATCCTGAGGGTAGAAATGGAGAGCAGCTTTTTGCTGTTTGTAAAGGATCCTGGCAAGACCTGGCAAGCACTGCCTAAGAAAGAGAAGATTGTGTGGTTCAGTAAGTTCTTCAGTTTTTATTTTGCTGTGCCAGGAAACAAGAAGATTTTTCATTAGCTGAAATGGATACACAGTAAAAAAATACTTAAATGATATGGACTTTTCTTGTAAGAGAAGTCCTCAAAGATGATCAAAAGAGTAGATCAAAAATACCCAGCTGGAGGAAAGACTATGTTAGCAAAACTTAATTTTTAAATAGGGGTGGTGTGTTTGGTTTTTTAAAAAAAAAAAAGGAGTAAAATTTCTACTTTCTGTTAACAATCTGTGAATAATCAGGATACCACTATAATTCTGCCACTTCTGAACAGAAAAAGAATTATTTCTTAGGCAGTTGAGTTTATAAGTAGAATCTTGAAACTGATGAACGCTGAGATCTTCTATAGCAGCCTGTTAGCTACTGAAGTGAATGATAAGGGAAATGGCAATAAAAGGTGTAAATGTTACATCAAACCCAAAACAACTCTTCTATCCACTCTATTTTGAGACATTCTGCTTGAGCAGGAATTATATAGCACTTTTTTGTCCACTTAGGATATCATCAAAGGGAGACAGTTGTTGGTGCATTGAGGTTCTGATGACTGATCCTGTGAAGAATGAGAATTTCTTTCCCAAATGTAAACGTAGTTCCTCATTTGAATGTTCTCATGAGCCTCTTAGGGAAATCTTTGTCTGCCTGTATGTCAAATACCCTTGGTGTTTGCAGATTGCTTCAGAGCTATCAAAAGTCTGAGGGAGGCAGTGGGATTTGTTTCTTTCCATTAGTTATGAACTACACACCCATCCCTGGTAGTTTATAAGATCTGTTTCCTAAAGACAGTAAACAGAAATGACACATTAATTTTTTTATGCCAAGTTAGCATTGCTTACATGATAAGTACTATTATAGTTGCTGTCTATTATGCCACATTTGTCAAGAAGAAAGTGAATGTGAAAATGCTTTAATTCTGCCCTCTAGACATAGGATTTTCCTGCAGGAAATTCTCTCTATTTTGAGGCTTGTGAGATTTCAGCATTAAAATCCCATGGTAATTTGTAAGTTGCTGCATTACAGCAAAATGAGAATTATTGAGTTACCTTGTAACATAATTTCTTGTTTTACCTGTTGGGCCTGACTTTAAAATGGTCGCAGCTTTTATATTGTGATATCTCTGATTAGTGTTAAATATCATAGATTTCCATTCATTTCTAAAATTTTGAATTTTCTTTATAAAAACCAGCCTGCTTACTTTTCAGATCACTTTATAAAATGAAATCAGTATCATTTTATAGAATTTTTTATGGCAGCAATTACATCTGGTGTCCTAAATAAAATCTAATCTTGAATGAGATAGTAACTTTAATGCTTAGACTTAACAGTTGTTTGTTGTTTGTTGTGTTTTTTTTTTTTTTTTTCCTCTTAAATTAAAAATCATCTTAGCTTTGAATTGATGGTTAGTTTTATAAGTGCTGGAGACAAACATGGAATGCTGACTATCTTTTAGAAAGTGAAATCTTTGTAACAGAAATCATAATAAAAATTACTACTTTCCTTCTCTTTCAGACTGATGTGTGAAACAGTTAGATATGAAAGACATGAAGCAAATGAAGTTCTGTATTAGTAAGTATTTCTGCTTCCTTTCATACTATGTTGAAAGTAGTAATTAATTTTAAACTGTATTAAGAGGAGCATTTGCTGTCAACTCCTTTGCCCAGTGCACAGCCTATAAACGTACGTGCAGAAATTTTACTGGTGTCAGGGAGGGAGCTAAGAGTGACTCTTGCTTGGTTATGTGTTGTATTAATTTTTGTAACCAGTAAGATTATATAGAATTAGGGGATGTGGGTTTTCTTCAAATTAGAGTAAGTTGTCATAGTCTTACTTCAATTTTGTCTAAGTAGCAGTGATCAGTTTTTCATGCCAGGGATGCCAAATCAACACATTTAATACAGCTTATAATTAGGAGGGATGTGGTCTAATGTCAACTCAAATTTATAGTACAGCTCTGAGGATCGCAGTTGCTTTGTTTATGTGAGTGACTCATTGAAACAAAAGGTTTATCAGAATTTTCACTTATTGCCCCTAAAACTAAACTTCAAAGGTTTTTCTGGATTGAACGTTTAAGCACATAAAGAATGCAGCTTGTATACCTTCTTTCACATGTATGATTTTTCTTATATTGACCATGAGAACAATGTGATTGAACAAACTTTGCTGAATGGTCAAAGTTTAGCAGTAAAGTTAATGTCTAATCAAACCCAGTCGTCAACTATGTATGGGAAATGCACAAGATCAAAATCTATAGGTGGATAGATTTTAATTAGACGAATATAATCTTTATTCACTTGGCAGACTATAATTTGCTAGTGACCATAGTGCTGGTGATCTGTCCTTTTTGCAGCAGTTGTTTTACATCCACCTTGCTTACTAGAATTTTTGTTTAGAACCAGTAGAGCTAACTATTGAAGCTTGATTTATACACTGGATGAATTTGAGTGCTAGTTATGCATACACTTAAGGCAGGCAAAAGTTACTAGGAATATATGCCAAAGAAAATACAGTGCACAAGCAGAAAATTATGAAATCTGGGTTAACTTGCAGTGGTTTTTTTGCAGGTCTTTTGCACTGATTTCTTTTGTCACTCTTTTCATGTGACTTCATCTTCACCTTGGTTGTTTGCCTGTCATTCCTATTTACTCACTCTTTGACATTTTTTTCCCCCATGATTTATTCAGTAGATTTAATGGGCAGTTGGGCAATATCTGTATATAGAGGCTAATGCAAAATGTGCTCTTGCCGGTATTTCTCTGATTTAATGAACAAAACCTGAAAGTTAACACCTGAAAATTTTATTTTTTAAATAAAAATGTAAAAAAAAAGTAACTATTTTGAAGCCAGAAGTATATGTTCTCTTACTCTGAGTCGTAGCTTAGTATTAGATGTTTTTCATGGACAGTTAAAGATTTGCTTGGTAAGAAAATATCATATAACATCATCTAGTTTAAGTGGTCTATTTTTAGGATAATGAGCTTGGAGGAATGTTTGTTTTGTTTCTTTCACAAATTCAACATATGTATTGAAAAGAAAAATACCCCCCCAAAAAAAAACCCCACCAAAACCCACAAAAACTTCCCCCAAAAAACCCAACTGCCAAACCGTCATGGTCCGAACAGTGGACTTGTGGTGGTTCATTAATGGATCTCAACGTGCAAAACACAGTCAACTCACACCAAGGGGTTTTACTTCAATCAACGGTGAAACTTTGGCTGTAAGAAATAGGAGTGAGAAGAGGAAAGGGAGAAGTCAAGTGGAGAGGAGAGGGGAAGAGGTCCTATAGCTACCAACAGGCAAGGGTCCCAAAGATGTCGCTCTGGTCCCAAGGTCCAGTCCTGCTGGTTCTCCTGTTCTTGTTGGAAGAGACTTCATCTCTGCACTTCACTACAGCAGAAGAAGTTGAGAGCTCAAGCAGAAGCTCTTGGTGTTCTTGGTGCTCTGAAACTCTTGCTTGAAGTTCTTGAGGCTCTTGCACTCCTGAGCTCTAACCTGTTGCTAGGAAGACAGCCTTTTATATTTGACTTCACACCTGCCGGTGCCTGAACTCCCCTTTCTCTGCACTTTGCACCCCCCACGATGTAAGGGTTCCATGCATGCTCAAGGATCAGTAACTGAGGAGTGGTCTGGGCCTAAGGAGGTGGGCCCGAGGCGCAGCCTGCCTTGGAGGCAGGTAGCCTGGGGCCAGGAGGTGTGTTTTGGCATTATAATGATATAATGAGAAAAGTTCACTGGAGTCCATGGTTTCCTTATCAGCACCAAAACATAAGTCTCTTACGACAGCAGCTCTGTTCTTCCATTCCAAGACAATGCTCTCAAACAGTGGAACCATCCATCAGAGGTGGCAGGTACAGACCATTGGTACCAGGCCAGTTTCTTCCCATGAAGTCTTACGTCTGCACCAGATTCCATTGTGTGGGAACAGCAGACTTAATCAGTGACTTATTATGGGGTAGGCTGCTGCAGACTCATGCTAAGATGAGTTTTAGTCCAAATCCTTTAAGATAAGGGGGTCCTGATTGCGGATGACAATGATGAGACAGAGAATGTTGTTTGCACCTCTCCTTACACAAACAACAACAAAAAAACAAACCCCAAAACAAATTAGAAAAAAAAACAAAACAAAAAACCCAAACCAAAACAAAAAACCCCAAATAAACAATCAACAAGCCAATCAGCCAAAACCAATGAAAAACCCAAAACAAATTGCAATTTTACAAGGTACATGTTTGGAAAAAATTGAGTACTACAGAATATGAGTAATGTGATATCCATGTTAGAATTCATTCAGTTATAAGCTATAAATGAGCCCAGGTAGCACACAATGGGGTCACCTTTTCTTGAATATACCAGAATTTATCAGTCAAAGCTCTTATTTTGGTTTTAACAAGCATTAAATCTGAACTTTTAAGTTAGAACTTTTTTTTTTTCCTCTGTGATGATATGGCTTACACTGAAATCTGAAATGAGGTGCTAATCTTTTGTTTGTTAGAAATACCAACTAAAATAGGTGAATCAATGGCTCCAAAAATTGCAGCTGTGTGTGTGACCTGCCGAAAAAAAAACCTAGATGATCCTTGAGGTCCCTTCCAGCATTACCATTCTATGATTCATTGTGTCTCAGTATGGATAAGCTAAATCTTTATCCCTAAATGCTAACCTGAAAACTGACACAACTGCTCTGTCTACTTGATCAAAAATTATTCACTGTGAAAATTTTGGTCATATCTGCACCATCGGGGGGGGGGGCGGGTAACTCCCTAACCCACATCATTAGGAAAAAAAAAGTAAATTTCTTTGCATGTATGCAGTGCTGACGATAATTATCCAGATTCAGTAGAAATACAGTGGATTAATTTTTTTTTTTTTTTTAATTCTCCATTGTTGAAAAAAGTTGTTAATTTTCTTAATATCTCTATAAATTATCCCTTTGGTCATTAATAAAAAAAGGAGCATGTTATTTAAAATTAGTGCATCTCATCTGCATTTACTGTACTATCAGCAAGTGTACATGGTAGTGACAAATTCTCAAACCCTAGGGCCATCTTGCTGTTTATATGGAAACTGGGTTATTAAAAGTGGCAGTTCAGCTCGAGTTATTCTTCATTTGCCAGTAGTCCTCCTACTTTGATTTGAAGGGAATTTAACAATAAAAGGGCTTAAAACCTGGAGAGGTTTACGTGACACACATACTAGACTTTTCAATGTTCTTAGCTGCTACCTCCATTCAAATCTGTTTAAATATTCTGTTAAAACAAATGAACAAACAAAACTCCACAAAAAAACCCCAAACAAACAAAAAAACAACCAAACATAAAACCCAAGAACCCCACAAACTCAAACACGTAACTTGGCCACTTAATATATATTTTATCAGTAGTTCAAATAAAAAAAAAGGTTTTTTTCATATCTGCATAGCAAGTTTTGACTTTTCCAGCAACAAGTTTTTAATTAGCGTTTTCTTTGGAGAGGATGTGTGCACCTCTTGACAGGTGAATAAAAGTTTCCAAATCTGATTGTAAATGTTTGCTATGATGGCAGGGAGGAATCTGTGGCAGTAACTGTTCTGCATATAGGCAAATTAATAATATTTTTCTAATAGAAGAAGCACCTCTTTTTCCCCTTAGTCACACAGGGACTCCGTGTGGTTTCTAGCCCTGCTGTTTAATATTTCTATCTGTATGGTGTTTGGTTTCCTCTTTTTGTAAAGAAATCTTTGTATATTTTTAAGTTTCCCTTATTTTCATTTCTAAAAACATTGCATCATCAGGAAATTTTTAAAGTTTTGACGACCTGCTGTCCTAAGTCATTAAATAATAAAACCTCATGTTTCTGAATTGCCATGATAGCACAACATGTTTTTGTGATCATACTCTCTTCAGTTTCTGATCAGCTGAACCAGGAACTGACTTAACTGCTGCCTGTAATATTTAAAAAAAAAACCACAAAGGAAACCCCAGCACAGATGATTGTATTGTACAGTGTGTTTTAATACATTTTTTGCAAGCCTTCCAATGACAGTTTGGTAGGATATGTGCTCCCACTTTCCATGTGTATCTACTGAGAAGATTTAAAAATGTATTGTTGGATTTAAGCTCTTACTAGCAACAAATTTCTTAGTCTGTAGCCTTTCAGTGGTGTGCTACTTGTTTTGATTGTATTGACTCTTAGAAAAGGACAAGCGTTTAAAGAGTAGTTATCTCTTGGACATCTTGAGCTGAGTTTTAGTGTCAGTGTCTATGACTGGGAAAAGCCCTTGTCTAGGTTTGTGCTATGTCATTTATGTTGTGCAACTGTCAGTGATTTTAATGAAACACTGTTTTCAGGGAACTGTGTTGTGGAAAAAACATAACACACTGAAGTTTGGAAAGAAAAATGTTAATTGTAAACTCAAGTTATTACTACAGAGAATGTCTCTGGCTAACATGAAGCTGTATCTTCAGTTTCTTAGCTACTGACTATGGTAGGCAGGGCATGTAATACTTCTATTTGTGCAATAATGTTTGTCTTGCTTTTTTCCTCATTCATCACCTGTCATGAAAACCATCCACTTGTATTAAGGTTATAGTGCTTATATGGGGGGGGAGGAGGGGATAGAGATGGAGAGAGGAAAGGGGATGAGAATCAGAGGGCTGTAAAAAGAATGAAGATATGTAATTTCAGTGGGTCTTTTCTTGATATTTCCATGTTTTGAACTAAATTCTCAGGTCCAGTAGTAGTAATATCATTGTCTAGTCTTAGACAGGTTGTCTGGGTTACATCACCACAACAGGGCACAAAGACCCAAGCACATTTACTTTGGGCTAGCCATTCAGCAGCTTGGCCTACTTGAAAAGCCTGAAAAGAATGAAATCTGGAAAGGAAATAAAGAAGTGTGACTTTTTGGTTGCTACTCAAACACTTACGGTTTTCTTACATGAAAACGTTAGTGTCTTTCATGAGGTTGAGTGGAATGTCTGGAAAACAATGGAGGGTGTTTGCTTTGTGTAGCTCTGGGAGAAGTTGTGTTAGAGGGCCACCTGAAGGTACTAGGAAGATGCACTTGTGGCAGTGACTGGTGGGGAACTTGCAGAGCTTCTTCAAAAGGATGCTTGTCATAGGTAGTGTCATCTGTCCCAGGACACATGCATTACACAGCCAAATAGGGATTTTGGATGTAATTGTAAAGCATCTGGGTGTGTCTTAGCTAAATGGCTACAACACAGGTATATTTGCAGCTGTAGGTCTATGTAATTAATGTACAATAGTTCTGTACAAGAACAGGTGAGAAATTGATTTATATAGGTTTGTATATTATATAACTGAAGATCTAAAAGGCTACAAAAAAAAAATTACTAGGGTGTATGAGGGTTGAGCTGTTTCCACTAGTGATATTCCAAGTTAACAGTAAAATTATTCTCTTATGCTCTTTGATGCTTTACTGTTAGCCAGCATTTCTGGTTTTTAGATGGGATACTTCTGTTTGTAGAGGCCTGCATTGCACTTTTGTATTTACTGTCCTTGTTTGTAGAATATTCTTGCCTTCAGAAAACCCTTATAAAAGATTTCTTCCTTGGTGTTAGAGAAATATGAAATGCTTTGGAAATTATTTAAGCTGCTTTGAAAACACAGTAAACTCAGAATATGTCTGTTCAAAGCATTTGTTGTGGGTCAGTGTATGATTTTTTTCAGGTAGACTTCTGCAGGCAGTACATGTATTTGTTCTTGTGTGTCCATGGGTTTCTGTGAAAGTCATGCAGTGCTAGATTTAATAATGTAAAGAACTGCAGCAGCAGGACTTGTCTTTTTTTTTTTTAATATTTTCCCCTAAAGCATTCCTAAAGATGTATTGCTCCTTCTAATAGTTGGCCAGTTGTCAAAATAGTGTTGGGATACTGCCAAACCTGCACTGCAGTAAATCAGGAACCTGAATTCAGCTGTGTTGTAGTGAATACATTTTGTATGGGGAATTTCTTATGCAGTGTGTATCATTAAAACAAATACATTCAAGGACTTGGCAGTCAGCTCTGTGTAAGAAAATGCTGAATCAAAGCTTCTTAATAGTGTCAGTGGTCAATGTTAGTCTGTTAGATTTACATGTCCAGTACCAGATCTCTGCATTATTGTTTGACCTGATTTTGGGACTTCTTTTAATGAAGACTAAGGGGCTTCTGAGAGGATTTTAATTTTCACCACCTTTATTGTAAATGTTTAGCTGAAAACTAATATATAAGATTTAAATCTTAGCAGTCTTGTCTGTCTTGATTAACCTCAAAGTATTTTGGATGCAAGATTATTTTGTGATTTCTGTCATTGTTTTCCTGGTTTAGGAAACTAGACCTTTTTATTGTTCTGAATTTCCCTTTTGATATCAAGAGCTAATTCACTATATAAGTTTTATACCAAGAGTTCAAGGACAACAGGTCAATTGGCTTGCCTATGTGTAGTTGCATAATGTATTTATTGATTGCCTGTTTAATCAGCTTAGACTGGAACACATTACTGACACTCTGCAATAATGTCTGATTTGACTGAATTTTCTGTTTTTATTTTTACCAGTTTTGTTTCAGAAGTGGAAAAGAATAAAAACAAATACTCTAAAGAAAAAACCTATATCTGATAATTTTTCATGGATATCAAGGGATTTTCTTCCTGTGGTTTGTTCTTCATTTCCCACTCTTGCTACCAGGAGACAAGAAACCAGTTTTCATCTTGTGCCCATTAGTAAAAATTATCATAGACCTCAGTTGAAATGTGCACTTAAAGATGCCTGTTTAGTAAAAATTAGAAGTTCTAAATTCTGAGTTATCAGTTTTATTACTGGCTGTATTTTAACTTTTTCTTATTTAGAGTGAAGATTAGGAGTAAGAATAAACTTAACTTTGTGTTAATTTAATTAAAAAAATTATTTTTAGTTTTTATTTTTTGCAACTACCCAATTGGTTTTATTTCTGTGTGGGATATACCCCTTAATGTTATCAAGAGCATCTAAAATGCTCTTCAGGGATCTCCTTGGCAGGCTGCCATGGGAAATAATCCTGGAAGGAAGGGGGGCCCAGGAAAGCTGGTCACTGCTCAAGGAGCACCTCCTCTGGGCTCGGGAACAGTGCATCCCAGAAAAGAGGAAGGCAGGTAAGAACAACAGGAGGCCCGCACGGATGAATAGAGAGCTACTGGATACACTTAAATGAAAGAAGAAAGCCTGTAGAGAGTGGAAGCAAGGACAGGTAACCTGGGGTGAATACAAAGATACTATTCATGCAGCCAGAGCTCAGGTCAGGAAAGCTAAAGCGCAACTAGAATTGAATCTGGCCAGGGACATTAAAGGGAACAAGAAGAATTTCTTCAAGTATATTAGTGAGAAAAGGAGGACTAGGGAGAATGTGGGACCCTTACAGAAGAAAAATGGAGAGCTGCTGACAAAAGATACGGGTAAGGCAGAGGTGCTCAATGACTTCTTTGCCGCAGTCTTCAACAGCAAGGGCTCCAACCACAATGTCCAAGTTCCAGAGGGCAAAAGTAAGGACTGGGAGCAGGCAGGTCTGCCTACTGTAGTAGAAGATCACGTTCGTGAGCTCCTAAGAAATCTGAATGTGCACAAGTCCATGGGGCCTGACGAGATCCACGGGTCCTGAGGGAACTGACAGATGAAATTGCTAAACCACTGTCCATCATATTTGGAAAGTCATGGCAGNACCTGGGTAGGCACAATCCCAAGCACAAATCCAGGCTGTGTGGTGACTGGCTGGAGAGCAGCCCTGAGGAAAAGGACCTTGGGGTCTGGGTTGATGAAAAGCTCAACATGAGCCTGCAGTGTGCACACGCAGCCCAGACAGCAACCGAGTCCTGGGCTGCATCAAGAGCAGCGTGGCCAGCAGGGCAAGGGAGGGGATTCTGCCCCTTTGCTCTCGTCAGACCCCATCTGGAGTACTGTGTGCAGTTCTGGAGCCCCCAGCACAGGAAGGATATGGAAGCGTTGGAGGGGGTCCAGAGGAGGGCCGCAAAGATGATCAGAGGGCTGCAGCAGCTCTGCTATGAGGACAGACTGAGAGAGTTGGGGCTCTTCAGCCTGGAGAAGAGAAGGCTTTGAGGAGACCTTATAGTAGCCTTCCAGTATCTGAAAGGGGCCTACAGGAAGGCTGGGGAGGGACTATTGACAAGGTCTTGTAATGACAGGACAAGGGGCAATGGGTTTAAACTGGCAGAGGGGAAATTTAGACTGGGTGTTAGGAGGAAGTTCTTTCCAGTGAGGGTGGTGAGACACTGGCACAGGTTGCCCAGGGAGGTTGTGGCTGCTCCCTCCCTGGAGGGGTTCAAGGGCAGGTTGGACGAGGCCTTGAGTGACCTGTACTAGTGGGAGGTGTCCCTGCCTACGGCAGGAGGTTGGAACTAGATGATCTTTGAGGTCACTTCCAACCTTACCATTCTATGATTCTATGTCACGTAGCTGCTTAACTATCTTGTTTAGAAGGGTTGTAGACAGTGCTGATTATGTGAGTAAACAGTTTTCTTGTTGAGTGTTGCAACAATATGGTGCTAGTGGGCAGGATCTTCAGACAATGAGAGAATTGTTAAACTTAGACATGTTTGACATCCTAAGTCATTTCAGGACTAATACCTAATTTTCACAATGATTATTCAATTAAACTATTGCTTTCAGCATACAGAGAATAACCAAGAGGCGTGAAGAGAAACAGACATTCATTGGCTGATACAATATCCTATTATGCATAAGCTTGCAGAGCAATGTTCTGATTTCTTCTTGTGTAGTACATGAATACCTGAAAGATCCCAGTTGTGATATGTCAAATTTTCATTGTTTCTCTTTGTCTCAAGTGGAGATTTGGGAACATAAACAAATGTCTGTTCTGAAATACTTTGTATTTGCTTCCTGTATTCAACTTTCAGCAACACTGAGTATGATTTCATGAAGATGTAACCTATTAGGTACATCTTGGTTTGTAATAAAGTTATTTTATCAAAATACTTACAAATACTACAGCTTGTAGAAATGGGACTATAGCCAGTCTAAATGCAAGTTTTGAATGAACTTTTTAGTGGCTGGAATTTTAATGATTACTGGAGAAAATAATTTGAAATACCTCTTTCACAACCAAGAACTTGTTGATTTCATGACCTTTTTGTGAAGTAGCTTAGAGACTACCTCTGAATTAGAAAGTAATTATGGATGCTGATCTTTGACTCGAGAGTCTTTCCAGAATCTGGACTTGCTGGACCATTCAGTTCACTGTTGGAAGGAGGATAGCACCTCTGTTGTTTAGGTCTCAGGATAGACACTTCTGTAAAGGGGATATTACGCAGTGATTATATGGAAGACATTTCCATGCTTGTTTCCATTGAGACCCCTTTATTGTTGAGCTTTTCTTCAACTGCTGTCTTAAAGGAGTTGGTTGTGAAATGAGTGACCAGAAGGTGTTCAGAGCAGTAAAGGTTTCTGTTTAGCTTTCAAGTCCAGGTGCTGAATTTTGCACCAAAGTGATGGCTACTTGGACAGAATTAAAGCAGACTTGACAGCAGTTGTCACAGACACCTGCAAATTCTTGCCATTGTACATACTTACGTTCATTATCTCAGCTGAACCAAATGCACACAGGTGAGCATGTGCTGAATATGATTCATTGTTCCAGAAGGGTGTTTTTAAACTCTAGGTACCCTGGAGGTCTCAAAACAGTCATATGCTAGAAAAGATGATTTAAATCTGAGTCTACTGTTTAACCTTATCAGTTGTGACAGCCTGGTGACATCCTCATAGTCTATTGTATAATTATGTAGCTGTAGTTTCCAGACAGAAGAGTTGGTAGCAGCTATGAAGTTACTTTACATGGTTCTGTGTTAAGCTTTTTGGAGTAATTTTCAAAGCTGAGAAGTATACTGTCTGGCTGCAGTTGTAGTTCTGCAAAAGGACTACATCAAGGAAACCTGGCAGGGAAATACAGTAGGAAGGTGTAGCAATCTGGGTTCTGGATTTCTGTTTCTTGCTCCCTGAATTCCCATAAATAAAGCTTTCTTGCATTTTGGGAAAACAGATTCTCTGGGAAATCCCTTGCTGTCAAAAGTGCTATGAGGCAAGAGTAGCTTTAAATAAAGTAGCTTTATTTTTCGTACAAGCTTAAATGCAGATTATGAGTAAGGGCTGCAGATTTGTGACTGTGTAAAGGGTTAACTCTCCTGGGTGGGGGGAGTGGTCAGAACTTGACCCCAGGTCTGCTCAACCCCAGGTGTAGTGTTTAGCCCACTCCCACTTCCTGTCTGGACCCCCCTTTATAAACCGTGGAACTTCCTGTTTCTCTCACCTCGTGGCTAACCTCTAGCACATGGAGGACATCTCTTTCGACCACTGCCATCCATTCGGTTGTTTATATATATTTTGTACCTTGTTATCCCTTCCCTATACCTATTTGTAACTCCCTTATTCTAAGTACCTTTTATTAGTTGTTAAAGTTTTCTTTTACCTTCCAAATAGTGGCCAGACTGTTCTGTGGGGGGCTTTACCCCTTNACCTGTGCCAGTGTCTCACCACCCTCCCTGCAAAGAACTTCCTCCTAACATCCAGTCTAAATCTTCCCTCTTCCATTTTAAACCCATTGCCCCTTGTCCTGTCATTGCAAGACCCTGTAAATAGTTCCTCCCCAGCCTTCCTGTAGGCCCCTTTCAGATACTGGAATGCTACTATAAGGTCTCCTCAAGGCCTTCTCTTCTCCAGGCTGAAGAGCCCCAACTCTCTCAGCCTGTCCTCATACTATTTCTTGGTAAGAAATCTTGCTTTCTTTAACTTAGAGTTGAAGAGCTGTGCTGCATTTGATAGGGAATGTAACTTGAACAATCCTGAGTTTCATCCAGATAACTACCCAGGAGAGTAGGATGATATGTTTAAAAAAAAAAAATCCAACCATGATCAAACAACCACCCCACCCCCCCCAAAAAAAAAAAAAAACCAAACAAACAACCAAGAAGCCCACCTTATCAGCCTTACATATTTGAAACAACATGCTCCATCACTAAAGGCCAATAGGTAATTTCTTACTTTCAAAGAAGATCTGTGAATGCCTGATAGAAAATGTGCATGTGCCAATAACTCCTGATTTTGAGTATTTCTACTCATACTGTGCACACAGCCTTGCAAGACTGGAGGGAGCGTGGGGAAAAAAGAACTCCAAACTAGGTGGAAGTGC